>OMLP01015858.1:0-13906 GCA_900302685.1 Spondyliosoma cantharus
AGAGATCAGGGGTGAGGTGTATCATCAGGCCAAGCAACATCTGGATTTCTATTAATGGTTGACACCATCAGGGCAGCTGCTTGTATCAAAATTATCCTTCTTTCTTTGTCTGATTTTGGGAAATATCTGTTTTCATGGATCAATAACAATTTCATATCTGTATGCTAAATAGGAAGCTACACAGCCAGCAGCCAATTAGCTTAGCTTAGTGTAGGTAAGCATTTTTTTACCCTTATGACAGAGCCAAAGTAACTGTCTTCCCCTGTTTCCAGTCAGTATGCTAAGCTAAGCTAAGATAAGATAAGCTAAACTAAACTAAGCTAAACTAAGCTGCCGTTGGCGCCAGCCTTATATTCAACACACAGACATGAGAGTGGTATCTACCTTGTTAGCTAATGCTCAGAAAGAAAGCCTAAATTAATAAAATTAGCTTATGCATACATTACATACAATTAAATCTTTTCTAAACACATATGAGTTGACTAAATGTTCAACTGATTGACAGCATTTTGGTAAATATGTACTCAGATAGAAGATTGACACCATTTCAATCTGTGCACATGAATATTCAGTTACAACCTGGGTTTTTGCCTCCAGTCTTTATGCTAAGCTAAACTAGACGGCTGCTGGCGCTAGCGTCATATTTACCATGCAGACATGAGCGGGGTATCGATTTTCATCTTCTCATCTTACTCTTGGCAGGAAAGTGAATCATTTCAAAGTGAGACATTTCCCAAAATGTCAAACTGGCCCTGTCCTTCCATGATGTAAAATTAGCATACTTTTTCTGTATTCTGGCTCAAATTCCAGAGAATCTCAGATTATTTGTTCTTGTTATGTGTGTCAGATAAGTCACGCGCTCCTCTCTCTCAGACCAAACAAAAATGAACACGAGTGAAAAATGAAAACTAGTTGTGTAAGTTGTTAGTTGAACTTAATTTAAGTTCAGTGGGTTCTCTCAGGGAGTTTTGCATTAAACAAATAATTAAGCGTTACCTTGTGTTACCCTGGCTTTATTGCAATGGTCTGAAGTGAACTGAGAGTGGGAGGGGCCGTCTGAGTTGTCTGAATTGAGGTTTAGATGATGTATGTGAGAGCCATACATTTTCAGGAGAAAGGAGTTGGCTGGATGAGCGTGGGTGAAAAACCGGAGAGAGACGAAGGAGAAAAAAAAAGAACGAGAGAGAGTGAGGGAGTGTCAGAGTTAAGAAACACACAAAAATAAACAGACAGACACAGAAAGACGAGGAGACAGAGAGAGAGAGAGAGAGAGAGTCTGCATCCAACAAGTGAGGTTTCTGTTCTAATCTCGACCATCAGCCACTGTTCTCTTGCAGCCGGCCAAATCGATAGAGACACATGGCTCAGCAAGACACCTGGAAACAGAAAAAACATGGACGTGCAAAACAGGCTGAAACTTGCTGCTGCTCCTCTGAAGACCAGCGGCCCCTGAGCTTCCTCTCCTGCACAGGAACACAATACAGCGAGTACAACACGAGAGAGGAAGAGAAAAAAAAATCCCTCTCCCTCTTCCTGCCACTGGCTTGTTTTCTCTTTCAAGCTTTCCTCCCTAACCAGCTTTTTTTTTTCTTTTTTTTTTTTTTTTGGTCTCTAATTTTCCCTGATCCATCGTATGTGCGTTTATACACACGGACATGCATGCAGAGACTGATTACAGGGTGAGGAGGAGGCGAGCCAAAACACACCAAAATACACATGGAGGTACAAGTCTGGACAATCACTCAGACAGATCAGGCCTGATATGAATCCAAATGAAGAACACTAATTGCGCTTTGTACAGAATTAGAATATGTGTGGGTTTGGTTGGAGGCAGCCATTTTGGTTTGGCTGTGATCGTGCAGTGGTGCAAGTGCATACGCTGCAGTCAGCATTATTTGGCTTGCGTGTGCACGGCAGCCTGATAATCAGACTGGATCTTCTCTTTATCATTCAGTTCAATTTCAATTTGACACGGAAGCTGCAGTGGAGAGAACTCTTTTTTTTTTAAATGTTTCGTGGAAGAAGTATGTCACTGAGCACGTGCCAGACCTACATGTTTATGAATCGCTGACACAATCTGAGATGTGGGCAGCATTTTTCAGACCTCTGGAACAAAGCTATGCGAGTCAATCAGGATAATTGAGATGTTTAATAATCTTTAATTCGACAAACTATCCCCTCAGTAGCTCCGTGTGTGGGCAGATATAAACAATGGCGGTCAACAAAACAACACGCCCACACTCGTGCGTATAGGCCGAAACCTCGACAGATCAGCTAAATGGAAAAACATCAATATCATCAAAACGTCTGGGCGCTCCATATGTGCAGAAACTGTACAGTATTCAAAGCCTCGAAAACATCTTGTTTGAATGGACAGATTGTGTCCAAGCATACAGTAAACGGCCCCCTTTAAAGCTGTTTTTGATTAGTGGTTTTTCTCTTTTTAAAAGCTCAGAGATGTTATGTGTAATGCAATCTCCCGGCTGTGTCAAACTGCTACCTCAGTGCATACGCTGTGGAAGACCCCGAGACATGCAAACAAAGGAGCCTCTGTTCTGGCTATGTGCACCTTATTTTTTTCTTTTTTTTACAGGCACACATCATGTAAAGGCTTGGGCGGGCATCTCCATGCGGCGTTAGAACTTGCATTAAAGCAGACAGGGTCCTTCTTTCAAAAATAGGTTTGACCACTGGGAAGACACTGTGAACTCTGTGCATTTTCCTCAGAAGCAAAGAATAAAAGTCTCACTGCAGAGCTGCTCGTGAGGAACAAACACAGGAGACATAGTGGCAAATGCGGCCCATCTTGTTCTTCTACAAACACAGCTGGGGAGTACTTAAATCTTAATAAAAATGAAGAACACATGAAAAAAAAAATAACATATACATACACACACATACCAGCATGTAGGCATGTATTCAGCATATTCATAAGGCGGTAATCACCATTTCAAATTGATGCAGAAAATGATTCCATACTTGAACCTCCAATTTGTCTGATTTAACTTCAAAAGCAGGCTGTATGTGACAAAACACTGCACAGCTAATGCACACAATTAAGCATTAATTAGGGAATGATTGGCTCACATGCACAGCAAGCAGACGGAGTGATGAACTTTGTTTGATGTACCAAAAAAAATGCAAATATCTTCGGATGTGGCGGCTTTGAAGATATTTGTGGGTTAACCTCTCAGATGGCCTGCACCCAAGTGCTGCTTAAATACATGGAAATGCAGAAAATATGTGTAAACGTATGCACAAGACAGTTAATATGCGATGGCTTTGGTAGGCTCTGACACAACTGAGAGGATACTCTATAGGAAAGTTTCCATTCTGTTAAGCGGGGTTAAAAGGTATTTTACGATGTCAAATACGCAAAAAAAAGTTGTGCTTAGACATCAAGATCAGTGCGAACCGCTCGGGTATTCATCATTAGGGCTGCAAATAACTATTATTTCAGTTGAAACTTGTGCTTAAGGCTCTTTGCAACTTTCAACTTAAAGGTACGCTATGCAAATCTGTCGCTTGCTGTTTGTTAACACACCAGGTGCCGTATGCACAGCATGGCGTCTTGGTGAGCAACCAACCCAACTTCATGACCTGAGAATGAGACTCAACAAACCCAATATACATCTTTCGCCAGAATTGTTGTAAAATGCTTGTTGTAAAATTAGTAAAATGCGATATACTTTTTTTGTAAAACCGCTCTGTGACTACACCATCTTTCTTAACATATATCACCAACGCAATCATGGTCATCAGCTCGGCTCAGAAAAAGATTAAAATGGTAAAAATCACAATAAATCTGTCCATGTTGATGACTGCAGTAATGCGAAAGGAGAGTTAGTCAGTTCTGCGAGCTGCTAATATACGGGACCGGCTCTACAAGGTAGCAGATGTGGGTTTTTGTAAGCATTAAACGTACATCGAACATCACTTTCCAATTGTGTATTTTCACAGTCTAAGTTGAAAAATTATATATTCAATTGACAAACACCATATGTGTACTTAATGGCAAAATTCAATCATTATCAAAAAATCACTCTGAAAAATCACTCTGAAATAATGTCCCATGGTGATGCACGGGAAGGGGCGTGACTTCGCCCCTCTGTAGCCAGGAAATGACCCAAACACAGCAAAATAATAAATATACCTTTAAAAGCGATGGTGCCCATCCTCCCTCTTCTACACTTCAAATTAAATCCGCTGCATTAAAAAAATCCAAACATTGAACTTTGTATCCATTGGTCTGCTCAGAACTGGTGCTTAAGCTTCTGTTTGACGGCGCTGACAGAGCATCAACTGCAACTGACATGTTTTGAAAAGCCCAAATTGCCTTATCCACTAAGAAGGTATTTGTTGACACAACACTGCGGAACCTGGAGAGGGTGTCGATGATTGACACATGACCGCTGCAGCAGAGAAACTACAAAGCTAGACATTTATCCCAATTAGCTCAAACCCATGTATGCAAGCAAAGTGACATAATTAGGGCAGATCAGGAAATGTGGCTAACAACGGACCTCGTAGCCTGTGATGTGTGTTATAAGTAGACAATAAGCTGCTAAAGCCCCCCTCGACCTCTCGTTATAGTCACTCAATCTCAACATCAAAGGGAAGACAACCTTATGGATATATAGGGCGATGGTGTGCCTCTATATGTGTGTGTGTGTGTGTGTGTGTGTGTGTGTGTGTGTCAGCGTTTATGAGAGAATGTGTGTTTATGTTTAAAGTTTAAAGTGTTTATGTGCACACACTGTACATATGTTCCTGTTTGTCAGTCTGTGCGAGGACCAATTTAAGATTTATACTCTGAGTGTAAGCACATTTTTGGAAAGTGAGGACATTATGGCTGGTCTTCACTTCCTCAAAGGGGCTGCTTGAGGGTTAAGACGGGGTTTTACTGTCGGGTTAATGTTATAAGTAGTTTTAGTTTAAAGGGTCAGTACACACAAATTACTAAAAGACTTCTTCGGAAGAAAGTAGCTCCAGTAACGGGAGTCTAAAGCAAGGTTTGTGGGTTATACAGAGTCACCAGAAATAAAATTTCATGACAGGGACGTGAGTTCCCCAGACATAACTTTTTACATTTAAGGGACCCCATGTTAACTTTTGTACATCCACGTTGTATTGAGATGATGGCAGACTTTTCATAGAGATCTATCTCAAACATACATAAAACCGACAGTCACAAAAAGGGAGGGTCATGAATGCGAGTAGTGGCTAAAAGTCTTAAAGGAGACATATTTTCCTCATTTTCAGGGGTTTTGTTTTTGGGTGCTACAAGAATAGGTACTCTCTCCGGTCAACTTTTCAAGTAAAAGTAAATTATACATACATTTAAATGTATGCATGTACTGTAAGGTACTGTACTAAGGGTTGACCAGATCCAATTTTTATCATTTTGCTGATCAGAAAACAGACCGGAATACCTTTTTTTCCTTTAAACAAGATCTAATTTCCGATATTCATATAAAAATGTGCTACTTTGCCTCTGATGCAGCATGCAAATCTGAAAAGTAACTTAAGTCAAATAAATGTACTGGAGTAAAAGGAACAATACTTTTTTCCTCTACAATATAGCAGATAGGTCAAGAATAAGAACCACAGAAATGTGGCGCAATACTTGGGTAAGTAAGAAGTATTAGAGCATTTAGTTACATTCCGTCGCTGAAAACCAAAACTATTTCAGGTGCCATGTAGTACCAGACACCACTGAAGTAAGTGAGGAAATTTTTAGAGTTTTTTTAGAGTTTTATTGTTTAGCACAAGTTCAGTTGAAAACAAAACTGTGCAAGGTGGGAACGAAGCCCTTACGGGCTTGTACAAATATCTATTTTTGTATAATAGCATGAACTGACTAATGATACGATTGGGGTTAGGTAGCTGTGATGGTCACATTTAGGAGTACTGACAAGTAAATGCATTATGTCAATGTGGGACCTCACAAGTATAGAGGTATGAACTTATGTTTGTGTGTGTGTACATAGAGTGAAATAAATTGAAATTGAGGACATTTACTTGCATGTGCTGATGACTTATGAATAACTTTGTGTCAGAGAATGTGTCACTTCCTATTACAGTATCTGTGTGATTCTGTGCGAGCGTGAGTGTGTGTTGTGTGTGTGTGTGTGTGTGCCCCGACGTCCTCAGCCTTCTGGCCTTGTCCCGTGACTCCCTGACAGTATTTGGCGGAGCACTAATTGACGAGGAGCCTCCACCTCGTCGTGTTTTGTCAGAACATGAAGGCCTCGCCGCTGGATCAACAAATCCTGCAGCTCCAAATTCTGCCATATGTCCGGCCATGTGTTCCCACGTACCAGCTGGGAGCACTCAGCGCTGCGCCTGTCTAACTCATTGACAGCACGACTAGGACTATGCCACTCCAGACTGGGCCCGGCGCAACAATGAGCCCGGAACGGTGAAAACGTTGCTGCCAGTTTATTTGTGAGTGACCTGTTTAGCTCAATGGGTTGACATTGCTTTAACACTCTCGGGGTTGATGCTTTAATCCCTCTAATGTTAAAGATACATGTTGAGTTAATGTACTTTGGATAAAATCATCTATCAAATGGCACATGTTGGAGAGATACTCTGGTTTACAAGGAATTAAATGTTTTTTTTCCTCCTACTTAGCAAGAGAGGCTCAAGGTCATGGATGATGTTTTTAGAGTAATGCTCCGATTAGGGCGTCAAGGCTACCATCGCCGATTTAATATTTCAATCAGCTGATCTGACACAGCAAATCATTAATTGCGGTTATAAGTGATTTTCAAAGGACACCACTTTGCCTCAATTCCCATTTTCCACACTTGAAGCTTGAGAGATCAAATGATCTGAAGAATATTTGTCCATATGTCCATTTTAAGACACCTGGTAAATTGCTAACCAAGAGATCAAATTACAGTCGCTGCTGTCTCTGAGTTTATCTGGCTACAACACAGTAATGCACCAGTGATCCACCTTGGATTAGCCTCAAAGCCATGTGGCAAAAAGCAACACACTGATTTAATCTGTGGGTTGTGGAAGTAATCTGTACATTAAAATACACGACTGCGACCTCACAGTATGGCTGTACTTGTACACAGCTAAATGCTAACGTCAACAAGCTAGCATGCCATCAATAACAATGCTAACAGGCTGATGTTTAATAGATCCTTTCAGTGCTAGCCGGGTGTAAACCCACCATGACATTGGTTTGTGGACTACTGTCTTGAAGCCTTGAGTCTAGCATTACGGCTGTCACCATCTTGGTTTTTGAAGCCAGAGGTGACCATAATTGGACGCGACGGTGGAGCTGGGAAGAACACTGATCGGATCAGGCTGAGAACATGTGGACATGCAGTTGTCAAGCGATTTGTCAATCACAAGACAGCCATGCCATCCATGTTTCTCTAAATGGGACCATAATTTACTAAATGAACACCATACTGTGTTGAGGAAGACGAGAGTAGTGATTGAGACCATAAACTCATTAGGAAACTGTTTCCTGAGTTAATAAATCAAGTTAGAAGGAGGGTCATTTTCTCATGAGCTAACAAACAATCAAACCTCTTTTTGAAACCAGTAGAGTCTCCCCCAAGCTGGGAAACACTTTGTTTAAGCCACTTTCGCTTTCAATTCATATTTTGTGCTCTGTCCATATGTAATACAGTCAGTGGTATTTGGATGCTAACAGTTGCTAATGACATGGAAAACAGGACAGCTGAGGCTAATGAGAATGTCTTCAGTTCAAAACTAAAATGTCAACCTGGTGGTGTCAAATACAAAAAACCCATCTTGAATGATGTACATTTTTTGCCTCACAGTTGTTTGTTCTGGAAGGAAACCTTTGACTGAGTCATTTGTAGTGATTATAAGATCAATAAAGTTATAAAGCCCAAGTTGTATTTAAGGGAGAGATTAGTCAAACTCAATTTCCTGGTTAGAAATAGGATAATTACTCGTGTCTTTACATATGCTCCAACATGGGGAAATACAATTTTACACTCATACTGATGGATGGCCTGATAAAATATGTTAACTTCAAATATTCAAATTCATATTCAGTCTTTTAGGAAATGTAACATCAGGCTAATGAGAACAAATAAAGAGGAATTTAAAGTGAGGTCAATTTTCACATCCACACTATTTTCAGTTTACCACAGAGTTCAATGTGAAGATATATTTTGACACGTCTTACCCACATATCTTAATAAAGACAGGGCTGACCACACACCACTGTGACTTATGTGTTCCATGGTTTCCCAGTCTTACATGCCACACTGTCTATCTACAACCAACCTTTAGTTAATGAGCACCTTTACTGGCAAACATGTAATACTTTCCAACATTTACCAAAACATATAATTTTAAAAACTCCTCCTTGTTAAATGCTGACACCTGCAATACCAGGCTAATAACACCACATCTCCCCGGGCATTTATTTATACAAGCCTGTGGGCTTCATAGGAAAAAGACGTGGGCTGTCTTACCTGGTTTGGAGACCGAAACTCTTGGTTATTGTCATTCATGTACATGTTGTCACCATCAAACTGTGGACAGAAACAGAGAGGAGAAATAAAATAATCAGTGTGCAAGGAGGAGGTGTGAAAAGAATTGGGGGCCGAGGAGGTGCGAAGAGGAAAAACTCTTTACGGGTGGCCTGAAGTGTGAGACTAATGACTTTGTCACTTTGGTTAAACCTCGTGGTGGCATGGCAGCGTGGGTAATTACTGTTCGTCAGCGGGCCGGTAATTAGGCTACATGAGCACAGTGACGAGAGATGGGCTTTTCCCTGTGGGCTCTGCTGTATGTATGAGGGAGAGAATGAGTGTGAATGAATATGTGAGTGTGTACAGTAGTAAAGGGTGTGTGTGTGTGTGCGCCTGTCGTTGAGCCTGTGGATCCAGCGTGTGTGCCGCTGAGTGAGGGCATGCTGCGTCTTCAGGATCAAGTTAATCAGGCATTGAAAGATCACTTGCTGCAGGTGCCAAAACACTGCTTGACACGGGGTTAGAACTCCCGTAACAACAAATGACCCCTTGACCCCCGAGGGTGCTGGGAAACAACACCAGGTCACCAGCTGAGCGCTGTGTGCAACACGCTCGCGTTGATGTATAGGGCGCTGGTGAGCTAAATCCCTGAAGAATTCCCCGCCGAGATCGGCTTCGAGTGGGCCACAAATGAAGCCAAAACAACACAGATTCTGTTTTTAGCTCTGGAGAAAATGAGATTCTGCCCCACAAACGGCCTCAGTAACTGAAACTGTGCGGTGTCAAGGTGACTGAGAGACTGCTACCGTGTTCAGAAGAAGGGCCGTATTGTGAAATGCCCTTGGCTTCCAAAGGCATGAAGCTTTTTGTCGTAACACACTCGCAGCAAATAGAAGACTGAACCTGGATAATAACACGCATGCACACAGAAAAACCCCAACGTGTCAAATTGAGCCTCATTTTTGGTTGTTGACGGAGGTCATCCTTTGTGAAATCAATGTACGGAATGAAGACTCGGGGATCAGACAGCAGAGACAACATGATCAAACTAGACAGCATTCCATGTCAAATTCCACAGATGTAAAGATACCAGGGGGGCCCTTTTTCATTTGGGGTGGTCTGCTTTGTGCCTATGTGCGAATGCCTGCAAGATAAACACACGCTAGATATGAGAGAACGCGAGTGGATCAAAAGGGGGAACCTGCTCAAAAAACAATGCCCAACGACTAATGGATGGAAATGGGGGGGAGAATTCCTCGGGGTGAAATCTAATATCCACACTTGAAGAGAGGAGAAAAGTCGAAGCAGCTACGTGGGGCATGTGAGCATCGAGAAAGAGAAATTACTGTACATTATTGCAGGAGAAAGGCCTGGGGAATGAGCGGCTGCCTCGGGGCAACGGTTGGTTAACGATGCATATCATGGAAGCCCTTGTGAGGATTCACTTGGTTATTCTAATGATTGCATTTACATTCAACCGCAGACGCAAAAAATGAAACTGAGACAAGCACTTGCATTTAAGCCTCATTCATACCTCACATGATTAATCCGAGAATCCTACCATTAGCACCGGCGCTAAAAAAAAAACGCTTCGGGTGAAACTGAATGCTGACTAATTGTTCGACGCTACATGCTGGAGATACAGACATTAATTTGCTTAATGAAGCGTGGTGCCGTCTGTCACCTGAGAGCGAGAAGTGACTGTGGCTCAGAGAGGGCCAGAGTGATGTTGACCTTGGTGACACATCTGCAATAAACTCACATGAAAGCCTCTTGTCCTCGCCTAACTGAGCAATTTCATTCCATTGAAATCCACTTTGATATCGCCGGTGACGTAAAGGCATTTTGAGAGCGTCTTTGGGATAAGATTCTCTCGGGTGAAAGGAGAGCACACTCACTGAATAACGGCGGGCTTTTTTAACCACAGAATGGCAGATCTTGCATTTTTAGCTTCTGCTGCGAAGCGATTTTCTTTCAGCTTTTTAAACGAAGCAATTAAGGCGCTCATTTTCACCAATTACATCTGTGATGTAATGTTCACCAAAAAGGCCAAATCCAGCCTCGAAAGGTCAGCCATTTTGTGCTTCAACATGGCTGCCCATATATTGCAATGTAAAGCTGTTTTCCCCCTGCTCTTCTCTCGATAGCTCTCCTTTGCAGTGCCTCGCTCTCCCACTTAAAATGCCAATTTATCCTCGGCTCAATGCTATCAGCTCTGCCATTACTCCACATTTACTGCAGAAATCATCTTCTCTTTCTCTGTTGTTCCCTCTCTCCCTCTCTCTCCCTCTCTCTCGCTCTCTCAGTCTTTCCACTCCCCCTTATGTTTCACTGTCTCTTCCTCTCTTTCTATCTCTCCTCCTCGCTGCTTTCTCTCTCCCACCATTCCTCTCTCTCTCTCTCTCTCTCTCTCTCTCTCTCTCTCTACGTGCTACAACCTCCCTCTACTCCTCCATCTCCCTCCCCATGCCTCCCCATCCCTGTTCCCTCTCTTTCTTCAGCGGGCCTTGGCATCGCTTTCTCATCGGCAGTCTAATTGGGCATTCTGCCTGAGACAAGGGCCTCATTAAGCAGTAATTACACACATGTTGTTTTCGGCAAACATCTCTATTTGGATTGCTTTGCATGGTAATTGTTCAGCAGGGACCACTGCTCGCGATGTTTCCCTCCGTGACACACGTGGTGCGGAGAGAGAGAGGAATAAAAACACGGAGAGGAGGAATAGAGAGGCAGGAAGGGGTACAGAGAGAGAGCGAGGGAGAGAAGGGGGGATGTGAGAATAGAGAAAATAATAATAGGTTGTGGAAGGGAGACAAATTGAGAAATAAAGAATGCATACATGAGAGGAGAAGAGGATGAGAGCAACAGAGAGACGCACTAAACAGGATGAAGGTGATGCTGAGGCAGTAAATGGAGAAAGACAATGAATAAATGACAAAGAAAAGAGGTAGACGGATTCGGCGTGAGAGGAAAATGAGGTAGAGAGGTAGAGATGGAACGAGAAAAGACGCAGAGGATGAGTAAATGAGGAAGAAAAGTGAGAAAGTAAAGACAGAGAGAAACAGAGAGAGAGAGTCCCAGAACTAGGTCATGCCTTGCAATCATCGACAAAGCTGAGCATTTCGAAAATAATGAAGCCACAAGGTGGAAGTAATGCTAACTAGCATATCCAGGGAAAACATGTAATATTTACACAGTGCTACAATACAATGCTAGGATCTTTTCATCTTGGAGTGCGCCGGTGAGACAGCTGATGGCAGGATTGGAGGCAAAATTACAGACTCCTCTGAAGATTGTTTCTGATTGACGGACAATTCATATAAGCTCCTCATAAAGCCTTCTCTGCAACATCTGTTTGTGGGGGGATGAACTGCATGTGTGCGCGTGCAATGCCACGACTGTCCAATCATTAGAGAGAGAAATGTCGTAATGATGGGGAAACAAAACTAGGAAACCAATTACCTAAGAAGCAAAGCATAATAATAACTTGCATAACTGGATCTAATGCTTTGAAACACTGCATGTAACCTGTTTCATGTATCAGCTAATATCAATAACTGAACTCCAATTCAGGTCTATTTATGTAACATTTTTTTATATAACATTATCACAAGCTTGTCTCAAAGGGCTTTTGAGTGGTGCAAAGTACATAAGTACATTTGCTCAAGTGCTGCGGTTATGTAAAAGTTTGAAGCACTTTCCATTTTATGCAGCTGCGTTTCAGAGGTAAATATCGCATATTCTACATTAAAGCAACATTGTGTAGAAGTTGGCGTTTTGAGTGATTTGGTGCCCCCCACAGCTTTCTGAGTGCAGCAGTGGTAAAAACAAATCCCAGGTCTGTAACCGTTTGACAGGCGTAATGTAGGTGCTGACTACAAACAAAACTCATTAAAAACTTGTTTGTTGAAGTAAACATGTATGTAACGCTGTGATCCTATCCTCTCACTCAAGTTACATAGTGCAGAAACAAGTGATGGGGGGGTGGAGACAGAGACAAAAATTAACATGTTACAAGACACTGGACCATCAACATGGTTCTGGAACTGATATTTTACATAATGTTGCTTTTTAATTCTGACTGAATCTACTGTTTCAGTGCATTACTGCAATTTTAGACAATAATAGTTTATTGTTAAGCTGTAAAATATTCTGCCTCTGTTACTCTAGATGAAACTGCTCAAAAAGTTTATAAAGTAGTTTGAAAATCTGCCTTGACCAGCTGCAGCAGCTGCATTAATATTAATGATCCGGTTACATAAATAATAGACAGCCTGAAAGGGGGTCATTCTCTTACTTACCTCTCTTAAGACTGTATTTCTTTTACAGTATTTTTTCATTGCGGTTGTTCTGCTTTAGTACATAACAACATAACATACACCACATTACAGTTGATGTAGTGTGGTGTTTGATATGAGGCGAGTAGAAGAAAAAGGGGAAGAACGTGACTCAAACTCAAAACAACACTCATACGGACCACTGTGACATCTGTAAGAGCACAACGCACAGGATCCCACTGAAGAACAACCACAACAAACTTTCAGAACTTTTCTATTTACAAAAGGGAATCTATAAGCAGAGTGTGTAATACTTGTGACTTTAAAAGCCTTTGCCAGAACACCAAGTCTCTAAAAATAATTCTCTCACCGAGCGGAATTAATAAGCCCAGAACAGTACACAGCCATTCTGTGAAGAAAGGGGTGTGGTGGTGGTGGAGGTGGTGGTGCTGGTGGTTGGGGAGGTGGTGGTGGTGTGTGTGGGGGGGGGGCTCATGCAATATGTATGCCTGTTTGAGCACCCCTCTTCCTCACCCCCCCCCTTTACTTCTCCTTTTACGTCTCTCTCTCCCTCGTCCTCTGTTCAATTAAGCCGTAGGAGAGCCCTAACAAACCCCAGCCTGAGACAATGTGCCGCTGAATTTTGATGTTGCCCAACTTGTCACTGCTGGTTCAAAGCCAGACGAGATGGAGGAGACGGAAAGACAGACAGACAGAGAGAAAAACACACACACACACACACACACACACACACACACACACTTAAAACAGAGGAAGAGTGAGAGACAACGAGTTTGAGAGGCAGAAAGAGAAAGAAAGAAAGAAAGAAAGAAAGAAAGAAAGAAAGAAAGAAAGAAAGAAAGAAAGAAAGAAAGAAAGAAGCCATAGCAGGTTGAATCCAGAGTTGCACTGGAGGAGAGAGAAAAAGGGGAAGAGAGGAGAGACTATAGTAACAATTCTGGTGTTGCACCACGCCCCAAGCAAACAATGAACATGGGCAAACAATGAACATGGCACACGCACACACATATATACACAAACACACACACACACACACACACTATATACACACTGCAGCACTGGGGTCACATCCACCAACGCCCAACATCATGTGCATCCTCACCTTTTATCAGCTGCGTGGTTCATTTTCATATG
>OMLP01015859.1:0-20045 GCA_900302685.1 Spondyliosoma cantharus
TAGGGTTAGCACCTAACCCTAACTTTTAGACAGCTGAAATTCAGGACCACGGATGGGTTTGGGGCAATGCATATCGAATACAGTGTTGTTGGACCTCTGACAGCTGTGTGAAATTGATGAAAAACAGTATAATATGAGACCTTTAAAAATAATAATAATTCTTAGGCTGTAATATTTATGTTGTCATCAACGGGAAATGGTCACAGTAGCTAAAATATAAAAGAAGCAGCATCCTGCTGGGCAAACACAATTCTTCATCATCATTCTCTCCAATGACACTTTGAGGAAACACATAACTTCCTCATCACGGTTCAGAGCCAGTGTCACAAAAGTGCTGCTCAATTACCAGTGTTAGTGGCAGGGGAAGCCACCAAGCATGAAGGCAACCACAAAAGATCCAGGTAGCATTCAACAGGAAACATCACCTCCGCCAATTACCCATGAGCTCATATGTTGCCAAAACAGCCAATAATCCGAGTGGTGAGCACACGGCGGGCTAGTGCAGCTTCCAAAGCCTTGGCCAAGGGTGAGAGGACTCACAGGGCGAAAGACAAAGGATGAGGTATGTGATATGACAAACAGATGAATTGATCATTTGTCATGGGTTGTTCCCAACATGTGGCAAATCAGTGTAGACGTTAAACTACATTAAATGTGCAATATCCATGAGGACTAGTAAGGTATTAAAGAGCAACAAACTATTCAGGCTTTTCCAGATGTACAACCTTGCCATGAGATGGAATTGATTGAATTCAAATTTTCAAACAGACTTTTCTGAAACCTGCAGGACTGCCTTTCACTAAAATGCTGTCATATAAATACCCAAACTCTACAAACCAGTTACAAGACAGCATGACATGTTGCAAATTTGAAAAAAGGTATAAAAAGGTACAAAGGTATGCATTAGATGATAAATGATGACGGCTAATGCACTGAAAAAATGAACAGTATACACAAGTGAAACCAGACTTCCAGGAGTCTCATCCCACACTTCTGTGCATAGAGCCCTGGAATAATGGTAGAAACACCATTTGTGTTACAAATCTCCTGGGAGCCACGTGTCCTGTCATCATAGAGCTCAACTGGAGATCTGGCTATGTAATAATATACAACAACCAGACAACTGTGGTATGGAAGGCCAGACATGTTATCTTGACATCACAGCTCTCTCCATATAGTACAATGAATGCAGCTAACGACTGATAACGTTTGAATACATTCAGAATCGAATATTATTTACTTAATGATTGCCCAGTTAGGACTCAAACCATATTAACTAGCACTGTAGCTCACTTACTGTAGAAACAAGGGGGCTAAAGTTAGCCATTGCAGTCGATGCACTGTCTGGGAGGCTTAGGTCAGGGGAAAATGCATTAGGTTCATTCTGTATAAAATAATAGCATCACTATTGGACTCAAATATAGAAAATGACTTACGTACTGTAATATTCCAAAACAGTTTGAACTGAAAGAAAAGAAAAAGAATAGAAGAGTGAACATTGTTGTGGCCTTCAACATGAACAGCTCTTAACAAAACGCTTCTTTCCAGGCACGGATTGGCCATCAGGAAGACTTTCCCTGTGGTCTGGCAAGCTGCTTGGCCTGGAGTGTCAGGTCAGTGTTAGAAATGCAAAAATCGGGTAAATCAGAGAGAAAACGACACCACCCGATGGTAGGATCTCTGTCGTTCATCACACGAGATTAGTCACCGACACAAACACATGAACACAACCTTCTGTCAGTGTGTGTAGTGTGAGTGGCCGCAGTTTGGTGAGAAAATTGATAGCACAGGACAGGGAGAGAATGAGGAGAAGAGAAAAAGTAGAGCTGAGAGGAAGCAGGTGACATGGTTGATGTTTGATAAAAGACATAGGAACCATAGGAACCAAACCATAGGAAGGCAGTCCTCAACACCTCATATCACAAATAGCTTTCCTGATTTGACTCTATGTTATAAAAAAAACGTTATCATGCCATTGGAAAGCAGAGGATCCAGACACATGGAAATGATCTGGAAGTAAAAAATTGTTATACCACTTTTCCACCAAAGACGATTTTTTATACAATTCAAATATTTTATCCCCATTCAAGTAAGCCAGGTGCTAAACCATAAGCCAGCTCGTTTAGCAATCTAGGTATTTATCATAGCCACTGAGCAGCTTTCACAGGAATGAACGGAGCTTGGCCTAATAAAACGCCATAGAATAGACCACATACCCAAATTCCTTCCTTATTTTTATGCGCCACCACAGGATGTTGATAACGCATCATCACTTCGCAGGGCAGAATTTTGCGTGTTCGCTTGAGTCTTAACGTTTAAATCAAAACTGAGGCGAGCTGAGGTGATAAAAACCTGGGTCTACTGCAGGGTCAACCGGGTGTAAATGCAGAGTGTACGCACTCCCATTGAACACAAAAGCCCAATCTTAGTGGGATTAAGATTAAGATTTTTGAACAGTCGAAAAGGGGTATTATACTTTTTTCTGTCAGGTGGAAGTATCACAATCAGTGCAATCAGAGTGTCATGATGTAATTTGACTATTTGACTATTTGTTGCCTTAATTATGGAACTACAATATACTGATTCTTGAAACAGAAGACACCTGGCTGTTTTTAACTATTCTGCTTGTTACTGCTGGACTAATTTAACCATGGAGCTATTTGATTTAAGATGTGACGACAAATAACCCTTTTGTTAAAGGCTCCTGTATATGTGGCGAATGTATCATATATACGTCATATAGATGTATGATTGTAGTATTGAATTGTATTTAAATTGTATTTGAAAAGTTGAGTTTGAGCCACTTGTTTGTGATGTTCATTTTGAAATGGAGAAGACGGTAGCAAGTGGGAGAAAATGTAATCATTTGAAAAAGGATGAAAGATTTTTACACATTTACTATACACTGGATTATTTTGTTGGCATTAAACACTACTTCAGATGCTGTAGCATGCTTAGGCTTCATGCGAGCCACGCTGAATACAACCAAGTATGCTTTTGTTCAGTGTGCTCTTCTTTAATTGCAGCAGCACTGTATGCAGAAAGACTGCTAAAAATGTGCTGCAGACTTGTCACAGCGGGAAAAGCACAGGTGTAACCGATAACATTAACGTCAGCTCTCTCACAGTCACGTATCCCAGGAAGACATTTCAGAGGAACAGCATGCACACCATCAGAGCCCTGGAACGGACACACCTGCGAGGAATGCAGCCGTCACTTATTAATGTTATGAATTGCACCTGGCCTTCTCCTGCGAAGACGTCAACATGTCTGCTGTTAAAAAAAAAAAAAAAAAAGGTCTCAACACAAGCTGCTGGAATGTAAAGTAGCCTGGACCTGTGTGATGGTCTAAAAATAGAGGGTGTGGTATGCTTTAAGCCTTCTGACACAAACTTGTGGGCATTCAAATTCAAATTAAGGTAGATTTTTTTTTTTAATTATATGATTAGTTTTAAGCTGCTCAAATTGAGACAGGGTTCCCAGATTTTTCTTTGCCACCATCATCAAGTCAAATTATTTTTTGATTTATGACCAAATAGCTAATAACTAACGACGGCCCTATCTGTACCTACTTTTTGTTTTATCACTAATCAGCAATTATTCGAATGCTACAGTTCATTATCTCAGTAAAGTAATCCAAAAGACTGCCTCAAAGAGAAACACACATGGCTTTATATTGAAAATAATAACTGATTTACTGAGTGTAGAGAGGAATGTGATGTACTACTTGTTACTATTTACTTTAATTTGAAAGTAATAAGATACTATATTATTAACAAATGATGGTCTCAGTAGAGAAATGTGTAACTGATTACTTTTGCGTAACTTTCACCAACCATAAAATGCAGAGGTATGGCTAGGCATATGAAATGAAAGATGACGGTATTTACCAGGTTTAGCAGGTAATCAAAGTGCAGAGGCTCAAGTTCATTGCACTTCAATACAAATGCAGTGAGGGGCAATATAAACCTGTTTCATGGCAGATGTTTTGACTTGTCAAAGCAGGAAAAGCACAGGTGCAATGTAGGATTATCAATAGTGCTTTAATTTGCATGTGACGGACCCTTCAGCACCCCTCCCTCAGAGTCATGAAATGGCTTTCAATGCACCGGGACAACAGCTCCAGGACCTCAAAAGGACCCCAAACTCCAAATGGTAGGACAATTTATTGCAAGGTGGAACCGGCCTGTCTGATAAACTGCCATCAGTTCCACGTCTACAAACATGGCTCAGAGTTCGCAAAGAAGTGTGATCTGCCCTCTCAGGACCTCGGCCCCAGGGTGCCGTGGCCTGTGTAGATGCTGTCTACATGCTTGTCTGCTAATTCACTCTACAGTCTCCTCGTCCACGGAAGAAGGAACAGTCGCTGGAAAACAGAGTGTTATTTTTAATTCTCTGATATCAACGAATCATTTCATCAATGCTTATCATACATTTCTGAATATGCGATATTAATTCATGTATGTGATACCTGGTATCATTTAGAAGCTGAGTGCCACCGTGTCAAATGTATACGCCTCAGCCTCTTGACAGACATCAGCAATGATTTAACAAGATTTAAGGTAAATGAAAGTTTGATATAAGAGAGGTACACAGGGGAGGAGGGGAAGGGATGTCACCTCTGATGACAGCACATGTCATCTCCCAGTCTCGAGACTCTTTTAAAAAGAGGAGAAAGAGCGATAACTTTCTAAGTTCAGAGGAAGAAGAAGAATCACAGGGACCATAGCAAGAAAACACAGTCAGGACAGCATGCATGGTGCACCAGAGGCCCACTGCACCTTTGATTCCTGACTCCACACAGTCAGGAACTAAGAAACTAAAGACAGCCTGATCATCTCGTCAAGGTTGATGGTTCACAGGTTAAACAAGTGTAGGCTAGGCTATAGGCTTTCAGTACTCTCAGCCTTTGAACAATGCAAGCACATTCTACGTTAAGGTTAATTAATGCCATATTAATACTAATATTTAGGTCTATAATTATTAATTAATTAATTAATTAATCTTAGAGCAATTTCTAATGGCTTTATTCCATTTAGCTGAGCTTGTTCCGTTGTATCCAGGGTTGTGCATGCCCTCTTACTGACATGGCTCACTGGGACACTTAAAGGACTGGAGCCATCCTTAACATTATTGGTGACACCTGTGATTTTCCTGCTTTGACAGTGAAAATGTCTGCTGTGAAAAAGGTCCATTGTATAGCCTAAATTAAGCGGCAGCATCCAAGGCTGAGAAATTACGCCAAACACTGCAGTTCCCCAAATGGCCAGTTGAGGCTGGCTCCAAAAACTTTACAGCAACATGGTTTTGGTTTTCTATTTTCCCCCTTCCTGACAACAGTACAGGTGGATTTTCATATAACTCACTTGTTTGAATTATAGCTGCTGAAATCCACTGTAATGTATTGACTCTCCCTGATTTGACTGCTGAATGGAGGGAAAATGTACTTCATGAACGTACAGAGAGGAAGTGAGAAAAAGTAACAACACTGGAGGATCACTGACAGGATATGGATTCTCTGTTGAGTGCTGAATTTGGCAGAGACAAATCTGAACACAAAACACATACAAACACCCTCATATACCACATGATTGTTCTTCAGGATATTTTACAGTTCTGTACTGGCAGAAGGGGCGTGTGGGGTTAGGGTTAGGCTTAGTACCCAATTTGGATTATTTACATGTTAAATTACTCTTAATATACTGCAAAGCGTCTTTTGTAGCATATAATGATGCGCTCCATTGTACCTGGAATTTGGAAAAAATTGGCCTATGACACGGAGAAGTGTAATGGTTAGGCCATCCGGGCAAGATCCACATAGCCCGTGTTCACCAACATATACACAGATGACATCACAGCAGTATGGCAGCGCACATAGTGAATAATTACTGTTTACCGCTTCACTTTTTACTTCATAGTGTTTGTTTGTGAAATGTCCAGT
Source organism: Spondyliosoma cantharus (assembly GCA_900302685.1). Classification (NCBI taxonomy): domain Eukaryota; kingdom Metazoa; phylum Chordata; class Actinopteri; order Spariformes; family Sparidae; genus Spondyliosoma; species Spondyliosoma cantharus. The sequence continues at coordinate 5,942 of OMLP01015859.1, forward strand.
AAATACAATTTGCATTTAACTTTCATTCATTTGATGTGTGTACTCAACAGAAGTCTTTAAAGTATGTGTTAGGAGCAGACTCGTCCTGTCTTTGTGTCCTCAACTGTTAAATCTGCCGCTGTGAAGTTTGCAGACTTTCCATTCAAACACCCATTTGCAGTTAGCATTCATCCAACATTTTAAGGTTGGAAGTTGGAACTACCAACTCGGAAATTTCGACTTCCGACCATTTATGGAATGCACCATTACCCCCAACACTGACAGCTGTTAAATTGCATTGTGGGTAATGCAAGTGCCAGAATATGGAAAGCATGAAGTAAAAAAAAAACAAATATCTATGATCCTGCAGAGTGAACATTTCACTGTATTTAGCTGTCCCCGGTGAATCGGACAGAGTGCAGCACTAATTCAGTGCAATAATTATCATACTGACTGGTTCGTTGTCTAGCTTTCTGTAAATAATTAGCCACAAATAGTATTATGATAATAATATTGATAGAACAAAGTGTTTTGAATCACACAACTTACACTACAATCCTTTCTGTAAGGATTACTTACTTACAGGGCTAAAAATGGATCAGATACATTTTTAGATTATTGGTTTCATTCATTGCATCAGGTCATTTACTGCCAGGCTCAGCAATTAGTTAATTATCTGGATCTCCCCGAGAGACCCAGCCAAGCCACAGAAATTCAGATGTTCTAAACTGTGGCTAAACAGGGCTGCGAGCAGAAATGTTCACCGAACATGTCCAACTCATACCTTTCATTAAACACATTTCAATAGCCTGTTTACATCAGGTCGGGGTGTCCACCAAACAAACAGCAGCAGCACACTGGTGGTTTGCCAGAGAAGCAGATAAATGTTTGTTTACTGAGAGCAAGTCATTGGTGGGGAATGCAAGCTGTTTAGTGCGGGATGCTGCTGTTATTTTGTTTGCATGTGTGTGTGTGGCCATAAACACACACACACACACACACACACACACGCACGCACACGCACACTGACACACTCACACATTATGTGATGGCTGTATACTTATGTGTATACATTGTTACTTAGGCCAAACAGTATTTACACCAAACATATGTAAGCACTTGAGAGCCACTGTATGTAAACTCTGTATGAAACCATTTTAGCACAGTAAATATGACATGGCGAAATGTTTATGCAAATGTAATTAGCAAACTAATGGGCTTTCACGTCAACAATTATTGATTGAGAACATCTGTTTGATGTGTGAGATCATTACATTCTTTGGGAAAGGTTGCATTACAACACCCAAAGTGTAATCAGACACGGTGAGCAGAGTTCTGCCAAGTCAAAGACAAAGAACAAAGTTATAGAAAATAATAGCTTGTCACCGTCTTTTTATAGAAACTCTAAATCTGATTAGTAAGATCAGTGTTTTAAGTCAGGTTAACTCACTATCCAATTAAAACCAACCTGTTCTACACATTCTATATCATTCTGTAAACATGCTGTATGTTTGCTGCGTATGCGATAGTCATCAGTGTAGTCCATTTAACTGTGGCCAGATGGTAAGGCACATTCCTAAGACAGAACATTTTAAACATGCACAATTCAAGGTACACTTGCATTAAAATGGAAAGCAAATATCATCAAATCAATCTACTCTTTAGTCATAGTCATTTAAACATCATGCCACATATGCTTTTAGTCTCTGTCTATGGAAGCGTATTGCTGCCACACAAGAAAAAAAAAACATGATCACGTTATAAAATTAAAACTTTCTCGTGTTAACGTGAAAGTTCAGTATGTGTACAGTAGGAGGTTTTATGGAGGAAAGAATCAGTCCTCCTCCCTCTGGAGCTAGCGTAATTTCTCATTGATCAGCTGGAGGCACCATCGATACAAGCAACCCAGCACAGCACAGCCACTTTCTAGATGGAGGGTTAGGGTTAGAGTTTACCTTTGATAGTGATCAATAATCAATAGAGATGATGACAACAACAACTCTGTGTGACTTCATATAAGCAGAATGCTCTATTCAACTGAAAGAGGAGGAGTGCCTCGTGCGTCTCTGCGTAATGTGATGTGCGGATCTCGGTCCACTGAGTGAGCAGGACCAGTCATAAGAACTATTATTCTGATTAATAGGGGGTGGCGTGTGTGGGTGAGATAATTGATCTTAATTCACTTTTAATGAGGGACATTGCAATAAAGTTCACATTATAACATGATTTAGTCATTGTTCTTTCCCCTTGTGTGTTGGCAATAACTTCCTGTAACTGTTAAAGCAGCCTGACCGTCTCTGCAGTGAATAACAGGCACATTTTAAAGAAGATATAATGTTAGATTACACAAGATGAATCCTTTCTGAGGGATGTAATGTAGTGGAAACAATTCACAACTTAAAAGCAATGCATGCATTGTTTCTTTTCAGGAAATGAGTGAAATGGTGTGAGGTCATTTGTGTCGCCCGGTTCGGCCTGTGACACCTGCGGTTCCAATTGTGTTGAAGAAGACAGATCCCTGAGGTTCTCTTGAATTGACACGTATAGAACAGCAATGTCACGATATACTGATATATAGTTCATACACTTATGATAATATTGTGTAAAGAATTCACCACCAATTAAATCTTTCCCATCCTTTCTGCTCTTGTGTTATCATTACAGATGGCAGTAACACCCCTTAACACTAATTGCAACCTGCAGTGCCATAAAATGGCAAAAAGAACAGCTGGCTGCTACCGCAGTGTGTGGTTACTACTGCTGCAGAGAATCATGTCGGAGCAGCGGGTAGATACTGCCCATTATCATAAAGTCTTTTGGTAACAATAAGCACACAGTGAAAATCAAATATTGTGACAGTTCTAGTATAGACCACTGGGGGAAACACTGCCCTTCCAGTTTCCACTCTGTCAGAAATGCAACAGAAAAAGGGGCGACTTCTTGCTCAAAGCAAGTAAGTGGACCATAAATTACAGGCAGCCTCCTGATTGACTACGCACCTGCGTACCTGACATCACACTCCCCATGCGCTCTTTAAACATGGCCAGATTCTTCCTCAACGCTCAGCTAGAGACAGCTCTCTTTGGCTCAAATATTGCTGCAATTACAATCTCACAAGAATGGCAGAAAAAGTGCAGCCATTTCCAACCACTAACACGCTAGCTTGACAGCGGTAAGCACTAGTGGTGTCACCATACTGGAATTTCTACTTTGGATATAAAAAACTTATTGATATTTGATACCATGTTCAATACCACAGGAAAAAAAAATGACATAATTTTGAGGGCATACCATTTTTGATTTCATGAAAAGATATATATAAGAAGGTTTGTCAAGTCTAAAACGCATAGAGAGTTTGTGGAAAGTAGTGAATAAGCCGATCACGCACATTTCCCAGCTAGCCAGCGAGAGCTGTAGTCAGGCAGTGTATGATCATGTGCTCTGGAGGGAGGCCTGATGGGAAGGCTGGGATTTTTATGTAGGACACATTCAAAATGTAGCTTGCTCCTGTTGGTTCCTAAACTCTTACCAACTGCAGTTTGATTTAACAGTATTTGTATGTATATAACAATAGCACTGTTAACAAAGCACCGCTAAGAACGGTGACCAAAACATTGAATTTCCTGTGGCTGCTTGACTTGGTTTGCTGGATCCAACAGTTACTATGAAAACTACAAATTCTCCTCAGATGAGTGAATGCAAGAGTTGTGTGTGGATCTCCTCATTCCTCTCTCACCACTATTTCCCCCGTTCAAGGGTACAACATGCATATACATCCAGTGGCAGTTTCTATCAAAACAGGGCTTGAAATAATAAAGATCTGAAGGATTATAGCTTCAAGTCAGAATAAAGAAAAGTGAAGCCTATTTCAAGAATATGTCCTCACCACTTCAAGTTTTAATTTAGAAGTTACATCATTGAAATATTTCAAATAGTTGGAATATTTCCTCATGGGTTAGAGTTAGTAACCACATAAACTGTTGACCGATCCATCGTGAAAAAATATTTTCCTGTCCCAGCTGTTGGGGCTTCACTTCAGTGTGTCTGGTTTATTTTTACATCTCGTGATGAACAGTGGCTGGATTTTGATCACAAAAATACAGTTTGATTTATTCACCAACTTATGAAGACTTTAGACAAATTGTGTCTGTTCTTGGTTAACCTGATTGATTAGAGAGTAAATGCAGCTGACTGTATTGATCTTTTCATATAAACTCTGCACACTCACCCAATCTGTCTCCCAAACCAAACAGGATCCTGTCATCTACTGCGCATATTTAAAGCAACATCACTCCCCATCTGAGCCTTTGAAGTCGAGGGGAACCAGCGCCAAATACTTTGCACAGGTATGAATGTGAAGGTCAGGGAACACTGAGAGCTCAATGAAAGGTTAAAAGACTCAAAAGCATCTCAGTCTGAACATGGATTATGTCTCATGAACTCAATCCCTTTAAGCCATGTCACAAACCCACCAAAGTATTAGACAGATTCCGCCCCAAGAATTCATAATGACATCTTAAAACCATTTTGTGCACAGCAGCAGAATAAACTCATTAAAGATAGCAAAGGTGTTGCTTAACCTGCCAGATTTGTCTTTAACTTTATCTCTCGGGCTTTTTGATGCTTCATTCCAAATTTTTTATTTGGCATATCAAAATCTGACCTCTTCAAGTGAAGGTCAGAGTCCATATTAGGCACCAGAAGGCTAACGCATCTCCTGGGCATAATTTAGCTTTAATTACATGCTTCGACAGGGCAACGATTAGAGACAAAAACACATACAGGCCTGCTCATCTGAAAAAGTCTTGACTGAGGACGTACCTGTATGTTGCAGAAGCTTAGCTCAGGTCAGACTCTGGACGCTGTGGATTATCTCTGGTTTGATATCATTACCCTTTCTGTCTGTATGTCTATCTAGACTTCAGTCTTCTTGCTTCCATGCTTTAGCAGCCCTGCTGTTGATCATGGGGATAACCCCCCCCACACACACACACAAATGTTTTTACTTGACTGGTCAGGTGGCATTCTCTCATCTATACGCTCCATGTGTTGGGTCGTAATAGACATGTAAAGCAAAAATTCCCTGATAGCTTGCTGACTCAGTGAGAGATCTAAAGGCTTCATCTCCTTTAACAGCCTCATGGCAATAACACAGTACAATAATACTACTGTGTGACTCCATCCTGCCAACCTGCCAAAAGAACTCCCTGCTTTACATGGGACAATGCAATTCATTTCACTTTGAATTTACAATATATACATAAGTTAGAGGAAAGATGTGGCTATTAGCACATGCACTTTTACAGCCTGAAATTTACATAGGAGATATGAACAAACTTGACAGCAGCTCTCACAATACCATGTAGAGTAACAAAGGCACAACTGCAGGATCAAAACAGATGTTTTACATCTGGACTGACTTCTGCATAATCTAAACACATTACTTATTATTGCAATTACTCGTGTCTTACAATGTAATTAGACATCATAGGAAACCCATAGGCTGAATTTCAGCAACCCAAATTATGTAGGATATGTGTGCCAATTCAGTTTACTGGAAGTCTAATTGGACACATGTGGTAGCATGTGTCCAACAACTAATTCATGAGTAAACCAGGAACATGCAGCCTGTCTGGGTGGCAATCAGCCTCATGAACTGTCAATGGGAGGTGAAATAAAGTGTGTGGAACACACCACAGCCAAACCTGACCACAGTTTAACTAACTAAATGAGGGTTATGCATGGACATACAATAAATCTTTAAGCGTGCCTCTTGTGGTGTCTCAGAAAGTGTCTCCACAGACCTCAGTATCAACAATTTTATTGGAGCTCATTTGGAAAGACACTTTGCTGTTTTTAGCCACACTAGTTAGGAGACTTCAGTTGTCAGTCAGTCAGTCCCCCACTTTAGTCCAGACTGAGAGACGAACACAGTCCCCTGAGGATGAATCCTGATAACTTACCAGTGGAACAATGAGTTTTTGACTTCATAATGTTTTTCCAACAAACTTTCCTTTGATTTGAATTAACTTCATGTACAATTCTCGTTTTACAGTTTCAGCATAGAGTATATTACATTTCATCATCCTCAGAGGAGAGGCATCACTGACAACAGTTTGACTAACTATACCCATTATCCAAATATCATTAACATGTTGTTTGCCTGCCCCTAATCACATTCAGGTTATACTCATCACCGTGCATGAGAGGAAACAACAACACATGTGAGTATGAAGTGAATTTGAGTGTGTCTTGAGGGAACCCAAAGAAAGAGAGTTATCAGAGGCAGATAACAGGACACACTGTCTGGCTTTTTGGTACAGAGCAACTGATGCGTCGCACCAGCAGGTCAAAATACAATCCTTAATGTAAGGGCATTACTAAAAATCACCAATCAATAAACTAGTTGACAAAATGATCAGGTCAAGGTGACCAACAGGCCAAACTGTGGATTAGAGTGGTACAACCCTTTGTTGCCAGGTCATCCAACAGATACAGATTATCAAAACAAGTTTAGGGAAGCAAGCTCTTTGAAATACGAGCACAGCACTCAAGCTAAGCCTTAACAACTAACAATATACGCAACCTATTTAAATGATTTGTCTCCTGCCATTTGAATAATCTGCCTCCTGGTGAAACTTGACCCTGTGACTGCTGCCTGCTTTTATCTACAGTAGGTCACAACATGAGAGGAAAGAAGAACTTAACACAACTAGTGGCCTTTTCTCAGATATATCTTCAATATAAAACCTTCTAATGAATGAGCTCACAGATACTGGCCCTGTGTCTACCTGCTCTCCTCTGAACTTCAGAAGAGAAACGTGAAGCATAACAATATTAGACATGGAGGAATTCACAGGCACTAAATCTAAAAGACCAACCCTCCCTCCCAAAGCACGGTTCAGTCATTGGGAGTCCGACTGAAATCACATCCAAGCAAACACACATACAGAGAGACCAATGGGAGACAAATGATCTTGTTTAGTCCCCTTTAGTACCAGGCTAACTGTGTTTCTCTCCTGCCTCCAAGTATCAGCTCTCAAAATCTCTTATTTGCCACAATTATAAATATTTTGCTCATGTTTTACAGAATAACCAGGGCTGTTTGAAAATGAGGACATGTTTCATGTGAATAATTGCGCTCAAGATTCATGCTGACCCTCTGAGTTCAGATGAGCTGCCATGATGTTGGGAGGTGAAAGCAAAAGTCAGCGTGTTCGTAATGACACCAATGATCCCTGACTGTGACGCTGCCAGGGGTGCAAACAATGACAGCTTTTCTCACTTTCTCTAACATTGGAAGATTTTTTGGGACATTTTAACAAATTCCTCAGGGAATAATGCATGGATCTGGATGAAGAAAATCAGGTGTATTTAGTTGGTTGATATCTAACAGTGTGTAAAATTTGATGCAGATTGTAGATCTGGTGAATTTGAATTATGGTTGAGCAGTGCAGGGTGGTGTAGCATTTAGAGGGATGCAGGGTGGTTGAGTTTAATATTGGATTAGGTCTGGTTAAATTGTGAATCCTAATATCATACACTGGGGACCATCATAACTAAGTCACTGCACGCTGCACGACCTATTAAACTATTACTAAGCTCATGTAGAAAATAGCATTATAACTATCTAGATAGATATATAGGTGGATTTTTGTAATTTTGATGAACTGCCCCTTCAAGAGACAAGTCAAAAGACTATAAAAGTTTAATAAAAAGTTATATACTCTATATTGTGAAATTTCTCTAAAATATCACTCTGAATACAATGCACTGTAAACTGTTTTTTCAATATTGATATCAGGAACTACCCTGATGTGCCAGATGGTTTGTTACACAAACGATGTGGAAAGGCACCACTAGGTATTTGTTGGGAAAGGGCAGATACTTCCAAAGGTGATTGGACTAACCATCTGTCTATCACTGTCTACTACAAACTCACTTAAACTAGTCAGATCAAAAGTGGCAGAGCGTGGCCATCAGGGGGTCAACTAAACACTAAAACTTCTTTGCTCTTCTTTCAATGAGGACACACTCTCCTGTAACCACCTACTAACCTCACGATATACACCAAATGAGACGAAACGTGACAGTAATGAAAATGAAAATGTCTTCAGCTTTCGTTGACCGACACCTGACCTCAACAATCATCACGTGACTAAAATACGACTGAAACCAACATCCACTTTCATTAAAACACCGAAGAATGAAAGCAGCATCAGGTGCCAAGATGTACAGTGCTGCCCTGCTGTCCCAAACTCTGATGTGGAGGAGAAAAACACTTCTCTTTGCACCATGGCTAATGTCTAAAAATAGAACATCATGCTGTGTAGTGCTTTATCTATGAAGTAACACACTGCCTACATTTCCTCAATGTACAGTACTTCAGTTATCAGTTACACAAAAGCTTTGGCCCGTTTCCTTTTCTCCATGTCGACGGCGCTGATCTGCAGCAGGCCGCGGCAAGTGAGAATTCTTTTATTGCGGAAAAGTCACACGGGTAATGTTTGTTTTTCAGTGTGGATACTGCAGGCTGTGGAACCAGGACACTTCCTCGCAGAGATCTTTTAAAACTCCAAAACGTAAACTGTATCATTATTCTAAATTGGGTTTTGCCTCATGCCCATAATAGTAAGTAAACAAGTTCCAAATCCACAAAAATATATGAAAACGCTGCGGCCTTAGCTCGCACTGCCATGCCGCAATCATGTTATTAATGGAAGAAACCAGATTGTTTGGATATCATATCCCCATGATAATTAAATCCAAATGTTTTGAAACGAAGGCTTATCCAGTACATGACTGTTGGCTGGTTCACAGATGAATTGATTCAGTGTATGTAAATAAACACACGGATAAGAGGGTTTGTACACGACCGTAAGCAAACACGAACCTTATTTTTCTGTAAATCCATAGAGGCGAGTTATCGTGTTGTTATGACATCAGAATACCTTCATGGAGCGTGAGTTAACTGAGACGAAAAAGAAAGACAGCTGACTTCCAATGTAGGCCAACAATATATCCATTTCTACCAAACACAGCACGCGGCCTGAGGTGCGTAGATATTCTTCTGGCTCCTCAATCGGTATTCATGCTCAAATCAAACACTCAAGCAGGCATTGCGTTATACAGACAAGAGATCAAAACCTCAACATTAGTCTCATAGTTTCACTCACCAACATATGCTGCTCTGCATCTGCTTTCCATAAACGGTAATTGGATTCACTTGTTTTAATTTACTTCACTACTGTAGGCTCTGTCCATAACTCACCTCAGATATGTGATTATTCAAACGTTTTACGTCCAATTTCCTGTAAAGTAATCGCCCTAAAGAGAGAAGTGAGTCTCCCCACACCCACCGCCGCCTGCTCCCATATCCCACAACTGTAAAGCATTCAAAGCACACAGCCTGCCACCACACTGCTTTGCATAATGCACATCTGACAGTGACTTCCTTCCTGCTGCTGGTGTCACTCTAATGGAAGTGGCTGAATGTCACTTGGAATATTGGTAATGACACACCGTAGAATATTTCATCATTGAGAAAGTTACAGCCTATGATCATATTTGGGACTTTTACATGGAACATAGTTTCCAAATCATTGAACTATTGTGTTAATTACAGTGTGGGGGTTCTCTGTCCGGTGACCATGAACTGCAAACCTGCCGATTCACTTCATCACTCTACTATCAGATAGCACATAAAGGCCTGTAAAACAACAAAAATTCAAATGATACTCAGGTTTCTGATCATTTGCGGCGGTGCAGGTGTTTCAAGTGTGCGTAAAAAAAATGATGTGATGAACACAATTTTGATAACTTGGCCACTTATGTGCATCTCTGTCAGCCTGGTCTCTCATTGTTTCAACCTATTTCAGCCCATTGTCATCAGAAAAATAACCAAACAGGTTGATCGTGAAAGCACCTTATCACCACCCATATTTACATTTCTTGTCGGGCTTGTCAGGTTGGCCAAAGTAATTATTACAGCAGCAAAGGAGGAAGTTAGACATAGGTAGTAGAAAGGGCGACAAAGTCCACACAGGGAGTTTGGGGTGGACAGTTGGGTGGAACAAGTACAGGACTTAGTTAGGCGGTTCATGTCCACTGCTCAACCACATGTCAAAGGTCATTTATTTGACCTACTAACAAGGTCAAGTTACATCATGTCTATAACATAATTTACATGGTAATGTGCGTACATTCGATACATAGGCTATGTAGTTATTTTATCCTAAACCACATTCTCTTCCCAAACCTATCCAAGACTTAGTAAAAGAAAATTTCAGTGAAATCTAAAAGAACAGGTTCATCTTGGAGAGACAGACGTGTCTACACCTTTCAAACCACATTCAGAGTTTCGGCCATTCCTAAAATGCCTCTCAGTTGCATTTTCATGCAGCTCTGTAAATGTCAGATGGCTATACAATCCACTCAAGATACATGACATGGCGTTGTGTAGGTTGACTTTTTGACACCCGAATTTGGTGTTTTCATGCACTTGCATTTTGGTTCTATCTATTGTGATTTCTCACAACCAGGATAATGTCATTCTAAAATCAGGAATAGGATTTTTACTCAAACCCGTAATCATAGCTGGCATACTAGTTTGCTTTTTTTTTTTGGTCACTTTGTCACTTCTCAAAAGTAGACAAACATTTTCAGTCTTCACCTGGTGCTTTGTTTTACCATGGTCACCAGTCAAGTGCCAAGTCCAGCTGTGCAGATTGAAGCTGTAGAACAAAATGGAGCAAAGAGAAAAAAGAAGACTAAATGTAAAAACTCTTGACAGGATGCTAACAAAACTGCTGGTTCAAGTATTCTCCTTCTGAACAGTGCATCATGTGTTTATACTCATCTTTTAACACAACATTACTCAAGGTTTCATACTGAATCCACACAGTAAAGCTAACAAACACTTGAGGACAAACGCTGCTTCACAGTGGAAGTATTACGTCGTATAAGACCTGTGGAAAGTCTTGCAAACACATAGATTTTTGACCTTCTATAATGACAAGATCACGTGCTAAGGTGTAAGTATTTTGTTTGCATTCAATAAGTATAAAACGTGGATTAAAACTTCATTGAAATTTAGTGAGGAGAAAAATTCCTACAACCCAAAGTTGGCACTTCAGGAGAAAAATATATAAGGACGATGAGGGGGAAACATGAGAACACACGATACAAGACGCAGGGAAGAATCCCACTATTTACTGGAGACTAGAGTCCCCCTGGCCAGAAATTAGCCAACACCACTTTAATGTTAACAAATTCTGTGATTAAATGAGGACTTCAAAACAATTTCAACTGATGTGGGTGTCTCATCTCATGAACAAGTTTTACTATACATAGTCATTTCCGTTGCTGTTATGGACCCAAGTGACCAGCAGTTTCATTGGAAAACAGATAAAGCTGTTGGAATGACATAGAGTTGTGTAAGTGGACTTTTTGACTCCTCCATATCTAACACATCTGTAATTTCTGAATCTCGTGACCTTTGCGGTTGAGGGGAGCCCACTTCAGTGTTTGGCTCTCTAAGCACTGTTTTATTTACATCTCTGCAGAGTTGAGCCTCGCTGTCAAATCCTCAAAAAGAAAGCGACTTTCTCCTCCCCCATTTTTCCATTTTAAGATAACTTAAATCTCTAAGTTATACTGGTGAAACAAACATGGAGGTGAGACCATTTTTTGGTTTCTGTGATGAACTCGGAGCAGGGCAGTTATTCCCGCATCTCTGCATATCTGAAAGTGTTGCACAAAGGACACTCAGGGGTGGAATCCACAAAGAGAAGGCCAAGTGTGTTCTGGCCATCAGTAAATTATGACATTGACATAGCATATTCAGACATGCTATATCTGTAACAAACCTGCCCGCCTGCAAGCTACTAGCTCCCCAAACACCAAACTAAGTGGTAAGACTCCAAACACAAAAAGGACGTGACAAAATGGGAGCTGTAAGGAAGAAAGTGTGGTGAGCCACGGTCATACGTAGTAGAGTCTGAAGGAAAGGAATACAGATGCGACCAACGTCATATTCTGCCGGTGATGGAGCCACAGCCTCCAAAGCCCATCACACATGCAAATGAACCAGATGTCACAACACACACCGGAAACACTAATGGACAGAACACAAATAACTGAAAAGCCTGATGACACTGAACATACACCATCAGGACAATGTTAAAAACAAACAAGAGCTGAAATGACTCCCAGTAGAGTGTTCCAGAGATGTGTAGAGACACAGGACAAAAGCCTATTTCAGCCTACTACTTCCATGTATCTCACTAGATTTGGTAGAGTTTCTAGGCCAAATACAAAGTGCCTAAACTAGACCATACACAGAGCATATATGGACCTGGATATATGAGAAGGTGTGAATTATTTTGTATATGCATTTATATATTTATTTTGTATATACACTTTAGGTTTAAGATACTCCATTTTCAGGTATAAGCTTAACCGGCTGAATTGTTATTTCATAATACATTGTCATAATTTCAGAAATAATTAGTGAACCAAAACTAAAGAAGGGGGATGTAACCAGCATTACTGTTCTACTGTTTTGACCATAGAGTGTTGCCGTACCCGGCGTGAGTCTCGACAGATTTATAAAACATGATCTAACGTTATAATGTTAAGTCGTGGTTGGAAGGTAGAAACATGAGAAAACATGATACAAGATACAGGAAAATGTCCCAGTATTTAGTGGAGACTGGAGTCCCCCTGGCCAGGAATTAGCCAGCACCACTTTTGATAAAACAAATTCTGTGATTAGATGAGGGCTTCAAACATTTCAGCTGATATGGGTGTCTCATCTCATGAACAAGTTTTACTATACATAGTCATTTCTGTTGCTGTTATTGACCCAAGTGACGAGCGATTTCATTGGAAAACAGATAATGCCACTGGAATGAAATGGCCTAACGCAAATGGACTTTCTGTCTCCTCCATATCTAGCACATCTTTAATTTCTATATCTACTAAAATACAGATCTCACTGCAGGATTTAGCCTCGCCGTCAAATCCTCAAAAAGAAAGTGACTTTCTCTTCCTCTGTTTTTCCATTTTAATATTACCTGACGTTCTATGTTCAGGAAGCACAACAGCAATCAGAAACCTTGATTCAGTAGCATATTTGGCATCTCAAAACCAGGATAATGTCTTTTTCAGCGATTCTAAAATAAGGAATAGGATTGTGGAAAAGTTGGCATAGGCATAGTAACTTTTCCCCCTCCGTGTTTCAAGACACGTGCCCCGTTTACAAACATTTACCATCCACTGCCGTTTTCATTACACTGACGAACACAACCCGCACCCACACAAACACTCACTCACGTAATTGTTGCAATATTTCCCGTTTATTTTCACTTGGTTAGAATGTACATTGCAGGATCCCAATGGCGTTCTAACACCACACCATCTCTCCCGTTTTCGCTAGACATTCACACAAATCACTTACTGACACTGACACTTCCTGCATCCAAACCGAGCGCTCGCGACCTCATCCGTCTTAAAGGGACACACTGGACATTGGGAAACTCGTGGGGGGGAGATCACGTTCATCGTGAAATGTTGGTTATTGTAAATGTTGCATTATTTTCATCTTCTTGCTTTGTGATGCATCTCATGTTGTCCAAATACAGTAATTATGCTTTTGCATGTTAATATGGAGGCCCATAAGTGCCAAATGTTAGGTTTAATTTTGTCCTTAGTTATTAGTTTCACCTCTAAATGGTTTGACCCTATTATGGTGCATTGTGGGTAAAGGGCCTTTAAAACCATGCCATTCTTGATGTATAGAGAGAGGGTCAACAGCTTGCTGTTATGCTGTCCAAAAAGGTATTGCAATACTGTATTGTTAACTGCAGAATACCAAAGTCTATTTTTGCCAATTTGTCTCGGACAATATTTTGTTTAATTGAAGAACTTTTTCAGTTGTTTATTTGCTATTTTTCGGTGTACAAGTTGTACAAATTCTGAACCGGTATCTTGCAAGAAATAAATCTTCAAAAGAAGAACCTCAGTTTCAACCTTTTTCAAGTTTGTGGTGGTGTCCAGCCAGTGGCTCAGTTCCCTAAAATCCAGCAGCAACGGTCCCCTACCGTGACGAGCACCTAGCTACGTC
>OMLP01015861.1:0-16273 GCA_900302685.1 Spondyliosoma cantharus
GACAGGGCAATGAGCCGCTGAGACAAGATGAGTCTTATTTATCGGGCTCAGGGCCAGAGTTTGTGTGTGTGTGTCTTTGTGTGTGCGTGTATGTGTATATGTATACTAAAGCCGATTATCACATCCCATAATCTGCATCGTTCTGATTTTCAGTGTCAGTGATAAAAGTCATACTTGAGTAAAAGTAAAGATATCGTGTTTAAATATTACTTTGGTAGAGAGGAGTTAATGACTGAACGTTCATTTTTGGGTGAACTGTCCCTTTAAAGTGGGCGACAAATTTAAAAGTACTCATTCTGCAGAGCGATATTTATATCTACATATATATCACTGATGAAATACTGATGCATTTCTATTTATCACCTTAATATTTAAGTTTTGTTTATTTTGTAACATTAATCTAAATCTGCAAAGCTAAGTGGGATATTCAAATACTTCGACTAGAAGAGTAAAAATACTCCATCAAAAGTAAAGGTTTGCATTCAAAATTAGGTTAAAGTATAAAAGAATTATTGGGAAAATGAATTTTAAATATTGAAAGCACAGCACAATAATAAATAGTTGTTTTGATGTCACTGCTGAACGTAACGATGTGAAACGAACACACCGTGTGTTTTGTATTTTATAGACTTGTCACAATAGTTTTATACTCTTAGTATTTTAATTCGAGTGTGAGGCTGGAAAACAAATAAATTAATGAATTCTTTCCAGTGTGGAGCTTTGATTGAGAAAACATGAGGCCTTTTTATGCGGAGAGATTAAAGCTAACAGACATAATTAACATCTAACAGAATAAATTACCTCAGCAACAGTAATTTATTGATTCAGAATCGGACTCCAGATTCTAAAATCCTGTCTCCTGTCTGCGCTTGAGTTATTTCCACTTTACAGGCCAGTCGGATATATTCTACTTTTCACTCCACTGCATTCATCAGACAGACGCTAGTTACTTTACGGTTTCTTATTTTACACAGAATTATGCAAAAAGAGTTCAAATTAGCTCCATCTCAAGCAGCTACAACGTTGAACCTCAGTGTAATCTATCAGTAACTGTAATCCAGAGCTGTTCCAGTACAAATACTAAAATGCAAAATATTACAAGAGACATTCAGCATCAAGGCGTCTTCTGCAGTTTTGCCTTTCAATTTATTTGATTAAATTATCTGGGAGAAGTAAAGTATATTTAAATAACTTTATGTACCGTTAGTAACTGGTAGTTAAGTTTATAATAAAGTAAACATTTAGGATGCTGATTGTATGTTTTGTTTGTAATCTGCAAAGTAATTAGTTTCAGCAGCTGTTGAAATGCTGTCAAGTAGCAAAAAATACAAATTCCTCTAAATTGTATTTAAGTAGAATACTTGCGTAAATGTCCTACATCACTGGTTGTAATCTAATACAACCTGCATCATGAGTACTTTTACTTTTACTAATAATAATCTGATAATATTTCTGTATTTTGGCCAAAATGAAGCAGGTGGAGTGGTTTTAATGATGGTATTGATATTTTTACCACTGATATATTAACGTGATCTTCATTTAACTGAAAGAAAATGGATATAACATAATGTATTTGTCGGTTTGTGTAGAAAGAAGTTTCTTGTTGGTGTTTTGGAGGCTGAAGAACTTGAAGCAGCTCAGTCAAAGATTGTTTGTGGATCAAACGTCCCACTGTGGTCTGTTTCTCACATTAGAGCTGAAACCTATGAAGAGCTGCTGGACTCCACAATGTTTTTTTCCATCGATCCAGGTTTCTCTCTGCCTACTTTCATCGCTCCACGGCAGCAGCTGGTCGTCATATTTATCATTTTTATTATTTAATTAAAAATTCATACCGCACAAGGATTTCAGTCCTGGCAACGTGGTGAAGCGTTTGTGGATTTATTGTTTTAAAAAAAATAAAAAGCTTTGCGCTCAGCTTTCAGGTATTTTATATTTATTACAGAAAAACCAATATCCTGCCAGTGTGGCAACTGATTCAGTTTTTCAGATTCAGTTCTTAACTTAAAGTAATAAAACATCTTCCTCAACTCAGATTCAAAGAAACTCAAGGGCAGGAATAAACACAAAGTGGCCTATACGCTAAACTGTAACCATTTAAACACACATATATAACATTTATCCAAATATACATTCAGTTTTTAACAAAATCCGATGCAGTTTTAAGCAAATAGGAACATTTTAGCCGTGCTAGAACCTCAGCGATGCTCTCTGACTTTTCATGAAACGCCACCTTGAGTTGACATTTGTGGTTATTTAGTGAAATGACTGAGAAACTATTGTACAGGCTTTCATGACATTTGCTCAAAACATTAACGTGTTGCTTACCAAATTTGTCCAATACTTTAGTTTTTCCACCAAATACCTCTAAAACCTTCTCGGTCAGACTTGAACACACTAATCAAGCAACGCTAGTTCGGCACAAATGTTCCAGACGAGGTGATGTTTTAAAGTTTTACTCATTTCCCTGAAGTTAAAGCGACGGGCGACCAAATGAAACACGCTGTTACCTCGAGTCTTACAAATTTCTCTGGGTTTTAACATTGTCGGAAACATTTGGGGTTAATGTTAGAACACAACTCAGCAAATCTTGTAACACAGGTATTTGTTTTTAGACATTTTAATGCAGCAATGTTATGTTATAGCTTTAAATTTAAACAAGACTACATCCATGCTAGCAGCTCTCTGAGGTCAATGCTACTTTAACACAGCTAAATGCTAACATCGACATGCTAACAATGACAATGCTACAGTAACATCTTAATGCCTCGCAGGTATAATGTTTAAAATATTGCACGTTAGCAGCGAAACAGCTACGACTGAGGACGATGTCATTCGTTTTGCAGGTATTTGGTGACAATCTGAAATATCGGTCGGATAAAAATCTTCAGAGGGTCAACGAGGTTATGGATTAATCTTCCGGGGACCAGGAGCGTCAGTGGAAAACTGCATGACGATCCATTTGAACGTTGTTGTTGTGACAGCCCGTCATTGTCGTTTCAAGAGTCATGCTGCTGCCGCGCCTAAAACAATTTGACCCCTGCTGAGTGTAATCTAATGCGCACCAGGTGGACAGGTAAGTCAGGAAATGCAACCAAATACCGAACCTTCGCAATGTTTACGAGAGACATGACACGAGATAATTGAACCATCAGATCAAGTCTGACAGCTTTGTAAAAACTGCCACGACAAAGTCAAATTGGGGTCAGACACAACGCTCCTCCATTACCTCCAGGTCATTCTGAGTAAAACTAATTAGCTCTCTATAGCTTTCTTATCGTTTTAATGTCTTTTTAATGGCTCCATATAGAAAATGAGTTTTGGAAATTAGCCAGCTGCTGTTTGGAACATATTAAAGTAGATTAGAACTGCCACTGGCAGGCGAACACAGATATACAGATACAGACTCTTTGAAGTTTGAACACATTATGAAAGTGATGCCTGTGTGTGACAGTCTTCAGCATTCAGGTCAGGAAACAACCTTGAATCGTCAGCAGAGGACGGAGAATCTGGAAACTCCCTCGAATCTCCAACAATCAGCTGTTGTTCTCCTGCAGGCCCCTCCATGTGACTGTTATTGCTTCATTTTTTTTACAGGAATACTCCCAAAAGTCCTCCTGTTGAGCAACCATCAGCAGAAACATGGCAAAGTATTAAAGAACAGACGAGATCGCAAACATCTTGTGGAAAAAATGATCGGTTTAAATGTCACGTACGGAAAGGATTTTCAACCACTTTGGCATTTTAACTTTTATTCAATAGAACATGTTCAAGTCATCAAAAGCAGATGGTTGTTGTTTCCACAGGCCGGGTTCAGAACAAACGAAGTTTATCTAAAGTAACACTGTGTAAGGAAGCAGAGTTGTGAAGACCTGATGGTGACTCGTAAGGTCACCTGACTTCTTAATGTTGACATTTAACAACTGCATCCACTCAAAGGTTTTCTGTGTTCAGTGTAGAAATAAGTGAGATTCAAATCCAAGTAAAAAAAAACAAATGAAACAAACAGCTGACCGAATTTCGACTGATGCACAATTTTGGTTTGAATGGATCCATCAGAACGAGGAAATTCGTAACTGTTGAACCCAAACCACAGTGTTTTCCTAAACCTTTAGTACGAGTGCAGGACGAAGGTCCGGTACAACTGTCACTGTTGGGAACAGAAAGGTATCTGGTTTTGGAAGTGGTTTGAATTTCCTCTTTCCGATCAATCAAATCAAGCCTGAATTTTGGTGTCTGAATTTCGTAACTCCAATTGGAGCAACTGTTCTTTTGTTTCTTTTAGTGGAGAGACACGTACAATAAGTAACGGTCAGTTGTGATACGTATAGGCATATTTGTAAGTGAAGGTACAGAAGTAAGGCAGTGATTTTAATCACAATCACGGTGTTTTCCTAAACCTAACCAAGTAGTTTTCAATAGTTAGCAATGTTGTTTTAGGGAGATGATGACAGCCGAAGACATCTTCAGTCGTTTAGGTATGAATACATGTTGAGCCAATGAGTAGTAGACAAAGTATTTCTGCAAATGCTTCTCTCAACTTCACACTCCACACTGTCTACGCCGATGACAGCTGACTATTTCTGTATCTGTTGGGGGGGGTTGAGGGTGGGACAGAGCGACCCTGTGGGTGCGTCATTGATTTTTCCAAGTTTTAAGGGATGAAGCTGACAGAGTTTCCTGTAAAAATAACTTTGGTTCTAATAAACATTTTAAAAATGGGCCCAGGATCAATAGACGGCGTAATAAATTGACTGTACATCTTAAAGTTTTGGTTAAATGTCCCAATTCATTCTTCAGATGCTCATTCCATTTTTTAATTACTGTGGTATTTCTTTGCTTGCGGTCCAGATGTCCTTCACAAGAACCACTTATCATTGGCTGAGAATGTGTGTTAGAACAAATATTTAGCTCTTAATAAGATATCATTCGCCAACAATTTGCGAATCCATCAGCCACCAGAGTTTATTTCAGGATCTGGCTCCGAGGCCTGGGACGACATTACGTTGCATCATAACAACC
Source organism: Spondyliosoma cantharus (assembly GCA_900302685.1). NCBI lineage: Eukaryota > Metazoa > Chordata > Actinopteri > Spariformes > Sparidae > Spondyliosoma > Spondyliosoma cantharus. The sequence goes on from OMLP01015861.1 coordinate 5,023, forward strand.
GTCTTTTTTTCAGACTCAGTGGGTTTTTATTACAACTCTCTGCAGGGTCAGGCGCTCTGGCAAGTTCAGAGAAAACAACTGTCTCCTTTCAGATTGAATCACACATGTGGAGAATGAAGGCCGGTCTGAGGCCAGATGACTGTCTTCAGGACATGAATCATATTGTGGTCACGAGGCCAAGTGCACAAGATCAACTACGGGAAGATCATGAGAAAATGGACTAAACCGATCCAGGGACGGAGATACACCAGTTACTGGAGCGGGGGGGAAACGGAGACGGATACACAACACACAACATTTGCTACCTCTTAGTTACTAATTGATAACTTTGACCAAACATGAGAATGACACAATTAGATGGGTGAACAGACCACTTCTTCACCTTGTCAAACTGTTTCAAATTAGATGTAAATATTAGTTTTCTGATACTTAAAATTGTAAAAAAAAAATGATCGTAGTAATCATCAAAATAGTTTATTACTCAACTACTCTTGTACAAACTATTGGGTAGTTAAATAAATTATAAAAACACGTATATTTGGTGTGCAAAAATCTGAATTTGTAATGTAACTAAGTCACTAAAGCTCCAGTGAGTTAAGCACAGTTACCTACAGTGCTTGAGTAAATATACTTAGTTACACTCCATCGACTGCCGTCGACTAAGCCTCATATTTCTGTCTGTTGTCCATGTCGCTGTCCGACGAGCGTGAGGAATAACCTGCGAAAGATCTTTATAACCAGGGAAGTTCGCAGTGTGATCGTTCATTATACGGGAGGTTTTCCGTGCAGGAGGCTCCTCAGAGACGTCAGGATACGTTGGAGAACATCCGTCCCGCCAAGTTTTAAGCTCCCTTCAGGTTAACAACATTAACGCCTGCTGCCTCGGCCGACTCCTGTCTGTAGTATTTCAATTATAGTACACAAACCTATAACCATGTCACTTTAAATAACAAGATTAATTCAATGCAACTTCATTTTCTAGCCTGTGCCAGTGAAAAGTGACTTCAGATCATGTGAGTCGTATTAAATATTCATGGCTGCGAGCTTCCATGCAAGATGCCGAGAGATTTGGAATGCAGATTCTCCTCCAAGGACGCGGTGACGACCCGCTCTACCTCTCAAACTTAATGGCGAGGTTGAAATTGCCAACTGGGTGAAGCAGTCAGCAGCCTTCAGGGCCCTACAGACCCCAGAGTGAAGTAATTGGATTATCTGATTAATATGAACGAAGATGTCGAAAATGCCTCCAATTATCTTTTAGTGGGGCCCTGTGTCAAAATGTTAATACCTTAATCAGCAATAAGCACAGACGCAATGCTGATTAAGCAATCAAAATTTCACCTTAAAACAGTCTCTGATTTATTGTTAGTTTGTGTATATTTGAGCTGAAGTGGGCGGCAGTCGTACAATATTTACGTTTTGGGTCAATAACCTGACAGTAATATGAAAAAAATACCATCAATGCTGCATCAGAACAACCTCAGGGATGCTTCTGAATAAAATATGATATAATATAAGCCCACTCACGTCACAGGGAATATTTGAAATGAAGCTCTCGCTCTCAAATAAAGGCTGCACCAGCTCTTCTTAATTCAAGTTTAACTCAGTTATAAGTTTAAGAAGACCTTCTGCTGAAGCGCGAGAAAGTAAAACTCAATCATGCATTCATAATTTTATTAAAAGTGCAGAAATATTGTACTTCAAGTTCCAGAAGTGCTCATCGTGCTGAATGTCTCACTGTAGATTATTGTATTAAATGATGCTATATATATTTTTCCTGTTATCGTAACGTCAAGTAACGCAACGTGATTTATTTGTTGCTTACGCATTGAATTATTCACCAGAATCTCTATTATCAGTTTGCGTTTGCTTACGATAATGAACTGATTTTCCAAACGTTTCCTGGCAACTGATTTACCAAGATAGCTGATTGTTAGCCGCTCCTGACCCCGTGGGTCCTGTTTTCGAGTTCAAAATGAGTTTAAAGTCTATTTGAAATCCACTTTCTGTCGGAGGTGTGAGAAAAAAAAACTGTCTTTTACTTTTGCGGAGCATCTCTGGGTGTCAGCACAGGAATTAATGAGCTCATTAAGGGAGATTTATTTCTGAGGCTGAACTCTCTGCTGGATCACCAACATGAACCAGAGAACCAGATGCTGTGGGCGGACTGAGGCCAGGACAAACCTCTTCCTCTTCTTGTATTTCATTTGTTTTTTTGTTTTTTTTTGACATTTCACACAGTGAGCGAGGATCTGAGGAGGCGCAGACATTATCAAACCCTCCCGGTGCTGCCATGTTGTGACTGCGCACCCTGTTCTCATGGAGAATGATCCGCCAGCAGGGGGCAGAGGAGAGCTTGAGAAGCTGTTAACCTGCTGACTGGTGACCTTTGTCATAGTGCACTTGTGTCAGCGACAGCCCCGCCCTGTCAGATCAAATGTGTCCTCATCTGAAAAGAGGTACACCTCCCCACTATCGACACCTCCGCTCTTGATGGGAGCTGTGGTTATCACAGTGTGACTTCAGTGTGCTGAGAGCGAAGCGTGGACACATGATCAACAACTGGGTTTGAGTTTCAGCCCCCCTGCTGTGTGTGTGTGTGTGGTGCCACGCATGTTGTAATTCACCTGCTGTTGTGATACCGCTGAGGCAGTTGGAGTTCTCTCAGGCTGGAGGACGATCGGTTACCCAACAAAACACAGATCAAACTACACAGCGGCTCATTGTCTGACTCACGTGGGCCGCACAGCTCGACACCAAAAAGTTCCAGTTCTGTATCATCAGACAGCAAAAAATGTGACTAAGGCCATTTACTCAAGAACAAACTTGAGATTCTTGTGTTTCTCTTGAGTATTTTCCACATTTCTGCTCCTTTATTCTTCCACTCCACCACATGTTGGTCTCAAATATTCTGCTTTCTACTTCATCTGATAACTTTAGCTGCTAGATACTTTGTAGATTCCTGCGTCAGAGCCAACACGTTACAAAAAAACAAATTATCTGATAAAAAAAAAAGGGATAAAATCAAATATGATAAAAATGTGGCTAATCAGAAACATGCTGAACATCACACCCAAACGATTGAAAGTATTCAGTGCAGCCAAACGTCCCTGTGACTGTTTACTTGTACACGTTACGTCATTTGTTCATTATCACTCACGGAGCAGGTTTTATTGCTATAGTTGTTTGAGGTGGAGCTCATCTCTAACTTTTTGTATAAAGCCGCTGAACTGAATATTTTCTTTCTGTAATAATCTGCTGACTATTATTTCTCCAATAATCGATTCATTGGTTTTTAAATCTTTCAGAAGCCGGAGCTCAAAGTTGCACCTTCATCAGTTTTCAGGCCTCAAATGTATTCAGTTGATTAAAATTTAATTTAGAGCGATTATTTAAATCCTAATTTCGTACACTTTTGGTTAGTTCAATCTATAATACCGCATGTTTTATGTATAAGCTGCCAGTGGAATAAAACGCGTCTCATTTTCCTCTGATATTTTCCCCTTTCGTGGATTATAAAGTCGCAGACGTGGAAAGTAACCGGCGCAAGTGACTCGTTAAGTACAAATACTCGAGTAAAATCTACTAAGTTCATTAAGGGTTGTCTGCCTTCACTTTTAATGCACCTTCGTCGTCAGCTCTTGTAAATGCGGCACTGAATTCTCGTCATTCCGCGATCTACCTGACCTCGCCCACCAGCAGCAGAATCTCTTTGTCGGCAATTTTCCTGTCATTAATCACTCCCTAGTTTACGAGCCAGGATTTATTAAAACCTCAGAGAATCACACGCTCCGAGGGTGTGCTTGGAGACAAAGAAAAAGATCTTTTTTGCTCGGAATTGAAGTGTAAGACACATTTATCAAGCGACTCACAGTCCAACTTACGGCGAAGTGTAGCCGACTAAAGAGCAGATCTCAGGTGAGCACATGAAGTTCATCATTGTTCATTCTAGGACATGTTATTCCCCAAAAGCCTTTATTACTTTGATTTTTTTTTTTCATTTGTGCGAATTTCTGAACTAATAAAGCCTCCAGAGAAGAAGACGCGCAGATGCAAACAGAATCAGCGGCTTTATTAATGTCATCTGCACGACTACTAACGCGGGAGAACGCGGTGTGACGAGCTATCAGGCCGTCCTGTTTTGAATTATACATTTCGCTTCAGGCCAGCGCTGCATTAAAAAACATGTCGCGGTGTTTCACCTGTAAACACGGTGATGAGTTTGCTTAAGCAGTAAATTGGATCAGAGATTGGAAAACAGATGGAGCTCCTCTTACATCGAACAGTACTTTTAAGTAGACATTTTAAAAAAAATAAAATAAAAAAAAAGCCAGTCAGCTTCAGGGACTTTCAGGGAATTAAATAATAGCTGGTTCTCAAAAAACAGACACAGGTACAGCCAGTGCAAACAAATGAAAGCTGTAACCTGTTAGGAACTGGCCTCTGTTGAGTGCATCTCTGCAACTGCAAGGACTATTTGAGCAATCGAGCTATCATAATAAAGGGAACACCTGAAATATTTGTTCAGATGTGTTAGTATAAGTATATATGTCAAATAAAATGGCACACACGGCATAAATGACAGATTTCTTACAACTTAAGAACGAATAGCCCCGAAGAACGATGCAGCTGCAGCTCCAGATCTCTCGCAAACAATAAAAAAACATCTGATCATTATCTCTGCCAACTGGTTTTAATAAAGAGCATGTGGGCAGAGGTTCCAGTGAGAGATATTGAATTACATTCTATTTAGCTATAAACTGGATTGAAACAAACAAAACACTGTAAGGATGGATCGATACCACAAGAGGTTATTGTAGAAAATAGTATTTTTAGTAGTAATTTGAGTGAACTGACCCTTTAAATAGCCTGGGAGGAGAAAGGTGGTGGTGTGCTTGAAGCACTTATCCCCACAACACAATCATCCCCCAAATGTGATTTGTGTTGTTTTAACCTAATCTGTGTTTTTATGGACATTTCAAATTTGTAATACATGTGGAATTTTAGTGGAAGTGAATGAGGCAAAACTCAACACTGAAGAAGGCTGTTGTGTGATTTCATAGCGGTCTGTGTGTACACAACAAAAAACCTGATGACTTTGTCAAAGAGAGCCGGTTTTATCCTGCGGTAATTGTCTCTGGAGATTGACCTGGCTGGTGACCAGCACGAGGAGGAGTAGCCAGGCTGTTGTGGCTGTGTGTGGTTCTTCACCACACTGAGGCTCCTGTTTGTTAAAATAATACATTGTTAAATTGCCAGTATGTCTTGTTTCTTCAGCCATCAACCATCCAATCCACCAAACAGCGGAATAAGCTGTTTGGCAGAGAAGATTTGGCAAAATATTCATGGGCGCAACCCAAACACTCAGCTCTGCTGCTCATCCCACAAACGCATGTTCCTTACGAACGTGGCACCATTTAAAAGGGAAATAAACAGGCTTTCCAACCGTATAAGATTCATTGCCAGGACGCATTGTTGCAACAAAGAAATAATCTACCAAACACAAATTTCCTTACTTTTTGTGCTATGTTTAGATTGTTTTGGTCTAAGCTGCGGGGTCACTCGGTCGAGGCACTCGGCTTGTGGTGATTTGATGACGACCGAAACCTCCCAAAAAATCTATTTGAAAAACTCAACAGCAATGTCTCTCTCGCTCCAGAAACTCATGACTATCAAAGAATGCCTTTTATTTTATTTGTTTTAACTGAAGAACACCTGCTGGACGTATGACTACGCAGGAGGTAGCACACATGTACTCATGTACAGGAGAACAGGCTTGTGCTCACTCATCCATATTATACTTTGACAGAATGTGTCATGTTTGGGCAGAACTCAGCGTGCATCAATACCAATTCAATTCCAGCGGTCACAGCAGGTCTCTTGACTGCACTACAGGTCTTTGATGTCTCTGAGGTCTTGTGGAGCAGATGGTTTCTTTCACGACGTCGATCTGACCGCCCGGCCCTTTTTTTTTTTTTTTTTTTCCCATAGGGGCTCCAGGAGGAAAGTGCCTCCAGAAGATGGCTGTGACGCCACACCGCTGTCTGATACATTTCTCTCAAGACATGTTGTTTAAAAGCATCTGCAGTCGGGGGGAGTTGTGCCGCTGATGCATCGCTTGTTGATACCAGAATGTATCCCAGATCGGCCGAGCATGGACTCTGTTTTTCTCACGTCCATGCAGATGTAGGAGGTATTTTGCTACTTCTAATCTGCCAGATAATCCACAACTCGACATCTAACATATCTCCTGCACATTTAAATACACAGCACATAGGACTTTCCCCTTGGGCCACGGCCAGACAGATGGTAGATGATGATAGTAGACAAGCAAAACAAGTTTATCTGTGTCACCACACTTGATGATAAAACGAGAATGTGACTGCACAAGGTGTACTGCATTTTACCCCGATCTCGTGTCATCTCTTATCAGCCTCCTTTTCTTTGCTCGCCTCGGAGCTCAGCGGTTCGCTCAGTCGCGCCTCAGACCCGAGGACAGCAAATCCAACATGGACCTTCATGTCTGATGTTTTTCCGCTTGTGGCACATGTGTGTTTCCATAAAGATAGCCACATGCTTTTTTTAGTTTTTCCCCCACCCCCACAAACATGTTGAAAAACCATCTGTCCACTGTCTCGCCAAATTTGGAAGCTCGTTTTATGAAATTAAACGAGTTCGGGTGTATCGTACCAGGCGCTTTATTTATTCAAGGTGTGTCGATTTAACCACTTTGGAAGTGAAATATGTTTATACAAGATTCCTTCTGATATTCGGAAACCCTTGGAATATAATTTTGAGGTGCTTTCCTCCGAGCCTATCGTGTTTATTTCCCCTCCATCTCTCCGCCTGTATGAACCTGGGCTGTTTATCTTCCCAGGGTGCTTTAATTAAAAAGTGCGGCTATGAAAATTAACACCCTGCACGGTTTCCTATTTGATTTAGCTCACCTGCGAATGTGACGCCCTGGCAAAAAGAATTAATGAATAGGCAGTCACTCTGGCCGTATCGTGCAAATGCAGCAGGACGAACACGCACGCAATCACATACGATGACATTCAAGCCTCCACACACACACACACACACACACACACACCAGCCGTTGCTGCCCATGTTTTTCGTTTCGGGACGGTTACTTCAGTTGAGGCATGTGATTCCTCCCGTCAGTCTTGGCTCGGGTTCAGACTCCAGGTGCATTGCGGCACACTCTACACCACTAATGGCGTCCTTAGCAAGAGAGCCTGTCCAGCTGACATTTATGCCTGACAACAACCCCAGTGTATATGCGTGATAATTAATACGTGTACACTACGGAACCTTTTCACATCTCCTTGAGTCTCAGTGTGATGCCCGCTGGGGGAGTTTTATTTTTAGCTCCTTGGTCTTTGATTAAAAATATGACTCTCTTGTTGACCTTCACACCTGCTGCAGCTCTGCCAAGTCCACGGGAACACAACCACTTGATAAATAAAGGCCTGCCACCGGAACTGCTGACAAGACACAATCAATTCTCCACAAACTGGGCCCGCAGGATCTGTTTGTGTACGCCACTTTTCTGCTTTTTAGCCATGGCTCTGTGGACGGCAATCAGGATTCCAGTAACAACCTGAGTCTTCGTGAGTGGGGGGAGGGGGGGGGACAAATAGTAAGACAAATAGGTGTGTTCTTAGAGAGAGAGCGAGAGAGAGAGAGCCTGTCAATTCACACCTGAGATTAAATGTATCTCGAGTGACCAGCTCTCACTTCGCAGCCGAATGAACAAGAAGGCATAAATAATTAAGAATTTCTTGTGTGCAGCGTTTCTCAATGTTCATACAGTGTCTCCTGGTGCATCGTGTCCCAAAATAGAGCGTTTTTCAAAGGGAGTCTGGTGACTTTCTCCACTTTCATGTTTTGCCAGCAATATGTTATATTCTTGCATAAATTTAGTCTACACGGTGAAATCAGATGAAACACTGTGTTCACGTAAACACCAAAAACAGAGATATTTTACAGCGACAGAGCAACAAACTGACACTTTTTACAAGAAAAGAAACATCTTAATGTTTTTTGTTTAATGCCGATTTTACAAGAAGGTGCCAGTTATTTAAACTTTGCCATAGTCGTTTTACAAAGTTTCTTAAATTCAACTCAGGACGCAACAACCCCTAAAATCACACGATTTGTAGAGGCAGTCAGGGATATCAGTGACTTCATTACTTGGTCCATGTCGGTGACTTTCACTCACACACACACACACACACACACACACACACACACACAGCAGCCCTCCTCTTCAACAACAGTTATTTACGTATTTATATCATTAATGTAAAGAATACTCGTTACATACATTTTCAGATTGGTCTCTGACTTCGGTCCAGACTGGAATATCTCAGTATTTTGGCTATAATTTGGCTTGCCGATGGAAACCATGGAAACAGGGGATAGAGAGCAGAGGGTAAATTTCCGTACTGGTGTTTCACTTTGCTGACAGCCACCAGTCAGAATCACTTCTTCAAACATGATCTGGGTCATAGAATCAAACAATCTGACCCCATTTCAAATGTGCCGTGTCTCTGTAGATATTTTAGAAATTAGACTTTTGGGCTGAATTTTTTTTTCTGAAAGGAAGAAAGTGGTTCAGGTTTCGTGTCCTGAACTGCAGCAGTTTGTTGGAAGGTCAAACTGAAATCAAATAGCGACGTCAAACAGTTCCGCTCTGTAAATAACATCTCTGTGGCTCTTTGTTGAAAGACAATCTGTTGTCAGAGGGGGGAAAATAATATTTTATATTTTGTAGACGTTCTAGTGGAGACAGCAATGTCTGACGGTTGATTGCTCCTCCACTTTGTCCTCGACTGAAATAGTGAATACTGAATGACCGTTCAGTGACGCAAAGTGACAACATTAACATTTGTCCGAAATCTCGATTCCCTGCTCACTGCCTGGTAAACACCGAGTATCATACTATGCTGCGAGCGACGTGAGAGTAATCGAGGGAAGACGAAGCGTTCATCTTCTATTTCTCGAACAAGAAAAGACAGGAAGCGACAGGATATGTGGCTGGACGCACAGCAGATGGATGACTGGATGGAAATATTGATCCACGCAGATACAAAGCGTAATTGACAGATGGCAGATGGATGAAGAAAGGGAGCAGGTTTGCCGGAAGAGGTTCAAGGAGACTGACCTGTGCATCCTCTTCTCTCCATTTTGTTTTGGTGGCTTCATTACCGTAACGGTTGAATGTAGGACACAAACACACTTTGGGCGTCCGGATGAATTAAGAGCGCTTCAACTCCCTGAGGGCCAAAGACATTTGTCTATCTGTGAGGGGGCACGTTCTCTTGTTAATTTATTTATTTGTATTGCATTGTGTCTTTATGAAGGTTTAAAGTGGCTTTTTTAAACATTTTAAATATCGTATTATTCTTTATTTTTCTTTTACTGTTTCCTTTTTTCATCGTATTTGTTTTTGGTAGTTTAAAGATACGACATGTAACATTTCTATATCAAAAATAAAAAGCACACCTTGCGTGTGCCAGACCGTGTACTGACATTATCCCAAATATTTCCAAGAATATGTTAATGGTGCCGCGCTGCAGGTTCATCATCATAATAAGTCAACATTTCCTTCATGACGATGGTTAAAGTGTTCTTTATCCACGCTGTATCGGTGAAATTCTTTTAATTAATCGACAATTTAATCAGATATGGATTGTTTATATGATTTGGGGGATTTGCACCTGCAGTTTTCTTTTGATTTTATTCATTATATTCTTGATTTTCACCCGTGCCCGTTTGCTGGTCGGCTGGTTTGTCAGCAGGATTACACAAAAACTACGGAGCGGATTTCCACCAAACTCGGATGGCGGATGAGTCTCAGCCCAGAACAGACCCAGCTGACATTTGGTGTGGATCCGTGAGAAGGGAATGGATGCAGGAATCTTTTCTGACTTTCTTTGATATTGCTATAAAGGGCATTTCTTTCAGCTTTTTTGTTAATTTCTGAAGGAATAATTCATTGATCCTGATGAAAGAAATTTGGTGTCTGATATCTATGTGTGAGTGAACTTCGATGCCGATCTTTGATCCGATGAGCTGAAATGATGGTGAAACGGTCGAGGGCGTTTTAAAATTTAGTGCGATCAAGTTTGATGGATTATTGGATTAATCTTGACTGAACTGGCGAAGACTGCGTGACAGTCTAGCTATTTCTGTTTCTGTTTTTATTCATTTCTTCAGTCTTTCCCCTTTAAATCCACATAACGCCAGTGTTGCACGAAGGACAGTTACAGCACCGTGGCAGCTATTCCAGCGCACAGATTGCAATGTAATTCCTGCTGTCATCATCTTACACAACCGCCACCTTTGGTCCCTAAAAATATTAAGAGTGTAAAAACGATGATGTCACCGAAATTGCACGAACCCAAAGGCCTTTTTCCCCCTCAAAAAAATGATTGTCAGGAAATAATCCCCTAAAGAGTGTCGGAAATGAAACGTTTATGTCACCCTCTTGTTGAAGACAACTACAGCAGGGATGAGATAATAATCCTCTACTCTCTCCACGCCGGCCCTGCATGACACACGTAAATGTCACGGCTGCTTTTGCCTGTGGATGAGAAATGTTAATGAGGCCACTCATCGAAGGTAAAAAACAAGCAGCGCGGCTCTAAACGGACCCACTTGTATCTATGCGAAGGTTTAGCGGCGCGTGTAGGCGCAGAGCCCGTCGTTGTCAGGCGACCTTATTAGCATGCACGGAGTTGTGTCATGTTCTGGAGGTGCTACTTCATCCCGCTCCCTGTCATAAAATCAATACACCATCTTCTGAAGGCTTTACCAATAACTCATATCGGCTTTGTCACAAAACCCGGTTCAAGGACTGACTCTTGAAAATTGTTTACCACCTGAAATATCTTTTGTGAGAAGGCGAGGAGATGGTAGCGGTCGGAAACATGCTCGTCGTAAATATACAGCGGCGTCGTAGTCGTCGCCGCCGTCGTCCCAGCGGCACACGAGCAGAACCGGTGTTCCTTGTTCTGTGCGCCGTCGCTGTCTTTGTTTCTTCCCTCACACACACACACACACACACACACACACACACCCGTCGCGACTGCGCCAGGCAGATTGTTCCGCGGAGACGAGTGTGTTTTAGAACCGCGCCGTGTTTGTTTTTGTTGGGGAGAGAGCCCTTCAAGTGCAGCCGAATGTGCCAGTAAGACACAGTGCACAGATGTGGAAAAAACTCAAAACAAGGATCAGCACGAGC
>OMLP01015862.1:0-20243 GCA_900302685.1 Spondyliosoma cantharus
CCAGGAAAGTCTATCTGAAATTACATTAAATTCTTAATGGTGTAGACAGCAAGTAATTACCATCAGTCACAGCCCGATCCCATTTCCAGATTGGCTTTATTGTAATGCTCCTGCCTTGAAATCAAACAAATAAAGACAATGAGAGGCCCAGGTTGGGTTACACTGGTCTGCTGAATAGGAGAGGCTACATTTCCCAAGTTATGACATCAAATACACCCCCCACACACACACACACACACACACACTTTGTTCACCATACTCAATAATGCATCTCCATATTCTCCTGCTGAAAATCACTGCCTTTGATCTGAAACATCTTTCATTTCCTTTGATGCAACAAAATATAATCCAGTCGCACTCTTTTGATCCTGCCATGGATTACGTTACTAATTTGCTTTATTCCTCTGTCCCTATTTTTCTCTCCATTTCATCCAGTTTCATCTCAGCAAAGCACATGGGGGCTTCTGGGGAATTAACTGCAGCAATATATTTCATGGCAACTTTTTTTTCCCCAACAACAATTTATTACCACCCGATCCTACCACGGAATTTATCCACCCATCCCAACCCTGTTGTTTCAACAGTTTATCAGCTCCCGCAAAAAGAATCAACATTTCTGATATTGATGATGTATTTGTCGAAATGGTTCAATGAACTATATCAGCTGTGGAGATCAGATATTTTTCAGAATTCCAAGTGACAGAAAGAAACTGTCACTGTGTAAAACGCTGAAACAAAAATGTTTTGCTGATCATGTGCGTGCAGCGCACTTTTACTAAAATAACAGCATAAGAAAACACTTCTAGGGGTTGGACTCAGGTTTGCTAACTGCTTATTTGTTTATCATGTAGTGAAATGCTGTCTGGAATGTAGTGTCACCAGCCTTTGTGAAGGCAGACTTCATTATACAGCTGGCTCCTGGTAAACAGCCAATTCATTCAAAGGCCATCATTAAACATCTTCAGAGAGCCTTTTCTGACAGGGACAGTAACCATGACCAGTCATTTACAGCACAATAAAACACTGTTCAAAGGATTTTTTTCAGTCTCTTGTTGCTCAGTGTTGGTAATGTGCATTTTGTCTTGTTTTTGAATGCTAACTTTTCAATGAACCAAGATAATCATCATGTAGCATGTAGATCAGTTATATCAAAAGCATTGCCATATATCCAAACTCACTGGCACCATTTTAGATCTCTACATGATTCACCAATGAATGATTCGAGGCAAGGTTTTAACAGAAGAACTGTGAGAAAATTTACTTGGGCAGTTCCTAACCAGTTATAAAGAGTGGAATTAGGCACTCCTCAGATCAAGAGGAATGTCTGTAGCTGTATGACTAATTCTTCCATGTTCAATACTTGACCAGTGCAAGAAAGAAAGAAAGAAAGATGAGAGATTCCAACAAAGTGTTACTTTATGGACCAAATTTTCCCGATGTTCGTTTACCTTGCAAAAAAAATGGTCACTGATAACACAACTATACTATAACACAAAACAAGCTGTTTCTGTTTCTTAGTATATAAATCAATCCCCTTTGGTACTTCAAATTGGTCGTTGATACATTGTTCTTAGCAAAATGACATTGAGAAGGTATGTTAAGGCAATAAGGATTTTAAAACAATGTGGGAATTCCTCTGATAAAATGAATACATTACCTTTAGGGCCTGTTCTTCCACACTCTCACCACCAATAAGTCCTCAACATCAGCATATGCAAACACACACGAAAAACTGATGTGGTTTAAAAGAATGCCTTTGCCACTTATAAATGTCAGAATCTTTTCAAAAAATTGTCAGTAAAAATCAACTTCCTCACTCTTTAAAGTCAGATGGTTGACCCATCTGTACAGTTAACATCACCCTCTATGGTTTGACCTCAGACTGAAAAAGAGGAATTCCCAATGTAACCCCTCAGTTTGTTTGACAAAATTCTATGTGAACTACATTAAAAAGTTTACACGTTCCTAGCCCTTTAAAGTTGATTGAAATGTGAGCCCTTGGAGCAACGATGTTCGCTCACACCAACTGTTGAGCTGGTTTGCTTCCACAATGGTGTTCTTTATGCATGCCTGTGGATGCTTGTGTTTAATTGGAGCGGAAAATACATTTCTAAAAGTGAACTAACTAACTAATGAGTAGAGAATTTTAATGAAATAATATGCTCTGGCTGGTTGACTACAAGGAACATCAGTATTTCTGTTTTTCAAAGAGAGCCTGGCTTTACAGACCACTGACTCACCCTCCGCTGACTCTTTACTCAGCCGACTCTGTTTCCCCATTGGCTCTCTCTGGACTCATACAGAACAGAGCTACATGGACCCTCAAAGACTCAACAGCAGAACTAGTAAAGGGGAACCTAATGATGTTTCTCATTTACAAGTTCAAAGCCATTTTATATTGATATGCAAACGGTTAACAAACTGTACTTTTTGTCTGTTTTCTTTCTCATTTGGTTTGCTCAGCTTAATTTGCTCCCTAAAGGTCAGACATCCTGCTGCTCTCTGTTTTTTTTTTGTTTTTTTTTAGTTTTAGTTTCAATTCACCAGTTCTTCTTAGGTCATTTCAGAAGGCAGAGACTATCCTAAAAGACTATACTAAAATGGACCAGTGGAAAGACACACCAAGATGATTTGAACTTGAATTCTGAAGGTGAACGATTGTAATTTCTGCGTTTATTTTCTTTATTACTCTAAAAAGGCTAAGAGAGCTTGTGAAGCGTAGGGAACTTGCTGCTTACAAACATCTTGTAAGTGTAACTACAGGGCAATACATCTGACTATCACCTATTGAGTACTTACAGAGTACCAACAGAGTACTTACTCAGTAGTTATAAGTAGTTAACATCAACAGAAATTCCTGTAACACAATCAGTCTTAGATCAAAACTGTATTTTCTTCAGATTTTGTCGATGATTTTAGTTCATTTCTTTTAATTTCATTTTAAACTTAAATTATTATGTAGGCTAAATATGACTTATTGCACCTTCAAGAGACTTAATATAATAAAATGATCCTGCAGAAAATGTACTTGCTATTCCTGTGTTACAATTCTAATTTCCTGGAAGTCATGCTTTCAATCTCAGTGAGTATTATAGGAGACTATGATGTCATTACGCTTTCACTGGAAAAGGTTCAAGTGTTGAATGTGTTGCCCAAGTAAAGTGTTCCGTCTTGCCCCCCTGGAAAAGAATTAGAGAAAGCTTCAGACGGCGGTGCCCTATATGGTCTGACCGTCTGGCTGTCTGGCCAGGCTGTAGCATCGGACTGAGTTAATGAAGTGCCAGATGAGCACTCCTTGTTAATATCAGCCACTCATGCATTTCAGGAAGCCATTCCTTCTGTCAAGGGGAACTAAGTCTGCTCACCTAATTTGGTGAAGAAACTGTGCAACAGTTCTTCAGAAGGAATGAAATAAAACGTGTACCATCATTTCTCTCATTTGCTCCCTTTGATTGATGCTGATCACTGATCTGCTACATCATAATTGAAAAGGCATGCCGTGTTTAGAGGTGAGAAGGGCACAGGCAGAATTAAGCATACACACAACACACAAACACATACACACCCTGCCACGGAACTAATTTGACATACGTAATGGTAGTTTTCTCGCATTTCAGTCGGTACAAAGGCAATAAGGTTTGTTGGTAAGACAGAAAATTCAACCAAGAGAAGAGGGCGAATGCACACTACACTACAGATTGAATGGAAATAATAGGGAGATGGAAAAAGAAAAAAGAGAGAACACATTAATCCCTGTGCACTCTGCTTGTGGACAGCCGAAGGCAATGAAACTGGGGGGGGGGTAACACAAAAATAAAGGCAGAGACAGAAAGACAGGTACAGAGGCAAGGAAGTGCAGCGGGAAGGTTGATTAAAGGACAGAGAGGGGCAGAAGTGAACAGGTGGGCTGAGAGATAAGTGCTCGTGACGTGGCTCGTTTGGTCTCAGGTTTTCCTATTAGCGAGGCCAGTGCTCATCTGCCATATGGCCCAAGTTCAGCCAACTCTATGTTCATCCAGGGACTCTAAAGTGTTGTACAGAAGGGTCTTTTCATCTTTGTTTCTCCTTTAAATGCCATTAATTGCTTTAAGTCAAACAGAATCCTTGCTTATGTTTTTGGCTTTTTTTCTTTTCTTTTTGGAGTGGTTCCTTGTCAAATCCCTGTGGCGAAACTATACTTCTCTGCACAGCTACAAGCCCTTTGATTTGGTGGTTTATCTGCATGCATGCGGGAAAAAAAATTGGGGCAATTACTTTTTGGAATCCTAGAGCTGGCAACTGAAATCTTTTACAACCACAAACACATTAGTTAAAAGCAGTAGCAACACAGTATAATCCATGTCATGAGCTTTGTTTGCCAAGCTGTCCACCACGACCTCCTCCCTAACCCTTTTTGTGGCAGTATATGATAAGCTGACTTGACTTGAGGCTTGGCTACTGAGAGAGAACAATCATTATTCTCACGGCCACAAGAGTTGTTTGTCTGGGCGCTGTAAACATAAGTTGTTTTAAGCATTTAATAAAGCTACCAACGCTGTTGTTTCTTACTGTTCCAGATACAACTCGCTCTCATTAAACTGGCAAAATATTTTTTTTTTTTGCCTCTACTTATCATTATAGAGTAAATACTCATTGAACAGTGTAATGGTTGTAGAAAAATGACACCATCTGCATATCAACTGGTCACCTATAAACCTTGCTTTCCCTATGCCATTCAGCCTTCCCACTGGGATGCGGGATTTCTCCCCAAAAAATGAAGGTCGCATTACGGCACAGTAAGTAAGTAAGTTTGCAATCTCGCCACCAAAAAGGCATTGTCTTCCCAGGTTGCTGTACCCAGGTAACCTTTGAAAAACTGGAGTAACTGTGGAAACTCTGCACTGAAAAAGAAAAGGAAGAACCCCGAGGAGCCGAGGTATAACCGCTTTTACATTATATTCACTTGCTATGGTGGCTTGTGCAATGATGACAGTGAATCTTTCAGTGCGATCCTAGATACAGGTAGGTTAAAAAAGCATGCCAGTGCTGTGGAAATGTATGTATGGTACTCGTGTAATTCAAGCTCATCCTAATATAACACAAAACACTATTGTGTTGTTGTTGAGGACATGTTTCTCTTTCCCTCTGTCTGACCCTACTGACTGACTGTAATACATACAAGTGTTTTATATATATGTGATAGTGTGATATATGTTCATACATTAATTCCTTGTGATGTTTTCACAATATACAAATGCATCGGAGCGTGCTAGATGTACAGGTTATGCCCTCATTTGGATATTTTTACTGATTAACTAGCCCGATTACATGCAGCCTGATGTCCAGACTTTAAATAAAATTTAATTTATTGGGTCATTATGTTTCACTGAGGTTACACATCTTATCAACTGCATGGTTTCATTTTCAGTTTAATTACAGGCAGCCATGTTAAAAAATTAGGCACCGGTTTGTTAGATACTGATTATACGGCACATGAGTGCACCTCAGGTAGCGACTGAAAAAAAGCCATTCACTGTAGAAATAGACACAAGCGCCGACTGCAGTTAATATACATTTTCAACTCCTAAAGTTGGAACAAAGAGAGGCAATCAGCCTTTCGATGTGTCATCCTGGTGCGCATCACCCGAGCACTGTTATTTTAAAGTGCAAAGTATCACCTCATTTTTCGCTGGCAGCTAAGGGCAAGCAAGTGAATACGTGAGTGGCATTGCACTCATTTTCACCTTGTATCTCTGTGTTGGCAATTTTACACATCTGTAGTTAGCATAGAGTGTGAAGTAACACTTGAGTGGAAGAGAGCATAAACACATGCAAGAGGTCTGAAGGACATCGAACAGCTTTAATCTCTGCTGTTGCTTTCACAATTGGACGCTCTGCCGGATTGGATTAGATAGCTGAAAAGAAATGCATGTCAATAGCTCATAACAACATTCAGGCAGCAGTATCTAGGCAAGTAGTCATGCATTTTTAATTTATGGATATTGTTTTGGAAAAATGAACTAAATCCTTATAGGCCCACTGTGTTTTAGATAAGAAAATATTAGATTCAACTCTTGCTACACTGAAGTAGGAGTTTTATTTTAATGCCTTACACTTGTGTAGAGGACACTGCCAAGAAAATATTTAGATTCCATTGTCATCTAAAGTATGTGGTTGTTAAGTTTGAATAAGTGCTTAACTTTTTCATTATAAACATCGTAATCCCCCTATATTTGTCCTTCTCTCACCCTCTGCCCTCTAGAGAAGCCTTTGCCCTTCACTACATGCTTCATAACATACTGTAAAATCCATATATCCAGACATACGAATAATCAAATAACCTTCTATGATATGTAAGCCTCTTAGGGGAAGAGAAGCCTTATGGTCCTCATCATCTCTGTTGATCATGGGTTCGTGGCTGCAATGCAAATCTCCTTTGTCCACAGGTTAATCCTGGGATTTTAGGGATTTTTGGTACTTCACCGGACAAATTTAGCTGCGATGAGCACAGACGACACATTGGACCCTAATTTGGTGATTGCGCACGGCAGAGCCTTTATGCTGATGAGGAGATATCTTTCTTTTCGAGCATGGAGGGTTTTTCATACCTTCAACCAGTGGCGTGCACAGACTTTTTGAATGGCAGGGGTGAAAAGAAGGGTACTTTATGGTGCGTTTTGGCTCCCAAGAGGGCACTTTAGAGCGCGTTTTACAACAATTGGGCCACGAGGGGGGCAACCGCCCACTGTGCACACCACTGCCTTCAACCATCAAGTCTTTGGGCAACACAGGAATCAGGGGCCTGCACCATCCACGTGCTGTGCTGTGCTGTTGTGTTCTGTGCCCCCGGGATCAATAAAGTTACCCATATATCTATCTATTAATTTTTGTTGCAGATCCATATATGGGACGGATCCAGGAATTCTTTCTCAATTTCTATCACATTGCTTTTTTGCATTTTGATTCATTTCTCAGGGAATAGTACATGGATCTTGGTGAAAAAGGGCGGCTGTGGTGTTATCGGAAGGTTGCTGGTTCGATTCCCCTGGTCTACAAGTTGAAGCATCCTTGGGCAAGACACTGAACCCCAAACTGCCCATGATGTGCTGGTCGGAACCTTGCATGGCAGCCACCGCCATCAGTGTATGAATGTATGTATTAATTGCTGTATGTCGCTTTGGACAAAATCATCTGCTCAATGCCCTGAATGTGAATGTAAAACAAAATTTAAAAATCAGTTAGTTGCCTGGTATGAGTGGGTACAATTTGATGGGAATAAATGAGACATGTGGGCCTTGGCGGAGGAATGTGCTCTATCGAGTTTCATTCAAGCTCTCTCAGAAATAAATGAAAATGTTAAAAAATATCTAAAAGAAATTCTGGATCTGCCACTTTATCCAGAGTTTATTTATCCGACCCATCCTTCATCCTAGTTTTTTGGAAATCCATTCAGGAATTTTTGTGTTATCCTCCTGACAAACCAACCACCAAACGGACACAGGTGAAAACATAACTTCCTTTGATGTAAACATATTAGAATCATTATGGACTGAAACGCCCTGAAGCCCAAAGCTATGGACCAAAAAAGTAGTGATGAATCAACGCCTCTATAACACAGTGTCAACAACAATAAACATTTATCATTGTTAGAGTGCATGACGGCATCTGTCTGGTCACTCAAAGTATCACATCTCCTCTGTCCTCACTGCTTACAGGATCAAATTCAATATTCTGTTGATCAACTGTAAAGTTTTTTATAATCAAGCCCTAGCTTAGTTTCATGACATCCAAACTGTACTTTACAGGTGGGAGAAGGCTACCTGACCAGGGCTCGTTCTCAAAGTTTTTAAAACCAAGGGCAACAAAGCTTTTGCAGTTCAGCCTTCAGGCTCTGGGTTAGACCGTTTGAAAGTGTCTGAAATCCTGTTTGTAATGACAAGCCTTTATTGATGTCTTGGTGTTTCTTCATTGATTAAAGTAAGTCAGTGTCATTTATTTTGCTTTATTGACCTGTGAAGCACTGTTGACTCCATAAATGTACAACATAAATAAAACTTCGCCACAACACAAATAAAGCCAGATTGATTATTCTCCTTAGATTTATTTAAGAATTCTGAGGTCAAGACACGTTGTAAATTAAATAAGAGAGCGAACGAAATTGCTTCCCCGGCAGAAAGCTTGTAGAAATTGGGCTTACTGTTTTTCTGAGAGTTGGTATGGATCCCTGTTCCAGCCTAAAACCTGACTCTTTAGTATTGGTTCTGTAAAAGCTCTTTTTGCAAAAGCATCCGTTAAATCCACGCTTGAAAATGTAATTTCTAATATCTCAGATGAAGTGCAGGTCAGGGACCATTTCTAAGAAAGGAGTGAACAAGGCAAACAGTGCCCCTGCCCTCTGGGTCAAAAGCAAACCTGTGCTTCACAGTTCACTACCTCCACAACATACAGTAATCGCCTAATTAGGAGAGTCATGGAACCAGAGACTAGAGACATAACACGAGACCAACTGGTCTCACAGAGTGGAGTGTCCTCTATCTTTTTCTGCCGCACAGTAAATAAGAGATATTTTTCAAATACCTCTTTAATTACAGCCCAATGTCAAGGGCAACAGAGTTACACTGCGGTAAAACATTAATCCATATTGAGCTCTTGTTTAAATAAATACCATCAAGTTGAGTTGGTCCAGAACAAGTTTTCTTTAGTGTGCAGCCAGACTTTCCTTCTCTTTTCATTCTGTTGCATTGCTGCAGACTAAATCATATAGTTATGTAGAAAAGTTATGATTGTGCTCACGTTTGCCTGTGATCTTGATCTTTCTTTCTACTGATCACAATCCCAGGAGTGGGACAAAATATCAATATTTTAATGAAAAAATGTGGCACATTGGAATGATAGTACTCTGGAACATGAACAAGTTGTGATGATATGGCACTAAGAAAATATTTTTTTCATTGTTTAATCTCAGTTAGTTTCAAATTCTGGGAAATTTAAGTCACGATGCGGTGAATTAGGACATAATTCCTGCACTTTTTTGGGGGAATTTTGTATTCTTCGGTTAGACAGATACCATGATGGATCATTAGATGATCATCCCCCAAATGTATCAGTTATTGCAGAATTGTTCTTGTTACTATGAGCAACGTATCATGAATTGTATCATATTATGAGTTACTTTGTGATTCCCACCACTAGAACACACCCGCCTAACTTTATTATTTGCAGGTGTGACTTAGGCTCATAAATCTTTTCTCATAAATCGTATCGCCACTCTTGGAGATCCTTCTGGTGACCATGCTTTGATGCAAATCAGACTTTACTAGAAATCAAGAGCTCACCTGGATAGAGATTTTTGAAAATGCAATCAAATTTCTTACTTTGTGAAAACTTTGTCATACTGCAACGACAAACAGAAAGATGGAAAATATAATTGAAAACTTTCCCTTATTACAGCACTTACAAATTAATAATGAAATAACTTTTTTTGGAGAAAAGACAGATAACGCTGAGATCCCAACTCCAAACACATTGCCCTGCAGCACCAGCCAGATCTGATGCAGAAAACATTCTCCGTCGACCTCTGACACCAGACTGTAAAAAACATCTCTCTGAGCAGGGAAAGAATGCTGCTCCACATTCTCAGATGCTTTTGATCACAGTCGAACAACAGTCGGTCATGTTAGCACTCCATTTAGCAGCCAGACACTCAGGTTGGCAGCTCCACTCTTTAAAGACTATTTATGTCTTTTTTTGAGGAATCACAGTAAGGACTTTGGACAGCTTAAACAAGTCTTTTGGCCACAGTATGACCCCACGACATACTAAAGAAGCACTTGTATGGAAAGATAGACACAGGTAGCATTGCTTCGGTTGCTTGCACACGAGGATGCAGTTTTATTTTGTTATAACTGGCTTCACAGCCCACTTTTGATAAAGCAAAAACCTTAAAACCTTGATGACGACAGTTTTGTGTTGAGGTTCAGTGATTTATGTAAGATGACATAATGAAAATATGGCACTACAGGTCTTGTTTTTGAGTGGCAATAAAAAAAAGGCAGCCTTACTAGCTGTAGTCAGTAGTTCTTCTTCTTCATGTGGCGTGCAGCCATTAAGTGCAACTGGACAGAGTCCATAAAAGTGAGTGAGAGGTGCTTTAGTCCATGTTTGCTCTGCAGCATAGACCTATATGTGGTAATGGTAAAGATCAATACCCAGCTGCTGATTCATCATTCACCCTTAGTCCATACTCTCTGTGGTCAAGCTAACTGGCCCCATTTGACCATTATTTTGTCATGTGTTATGAGTAACACAAGAGGTGCTCAGCAACGAATGCTGGCAGGATGTTTGAAGAATGACCCATGGAGGTCATGGTCTGCTGCACACTGAAAACAACCATTACCACTGACAAGCAGCACCTATCTCGCTCATTAAGTGTTGAGCCTCTCAACTGCAGTTCAAGTCATAACAGAAGTTTGAGATTTTGCCAAATTCTTTCCCTTTTTTTGTACGTGCGTAAGTTCTTTTGCATTAGTGCATCAGTGGGAGTGTTAATTTCATCAACCAAGGCCATGATGAAAACATGTTCGTGAACAACCCGTGAAGACAGGATGTTGACAAGCTAAAAGTAGAAGAAATATATGTTTTGTTTTTGCTCACATGCCGACGGGACTAGCGGACTCTCAAAAGACGTATATACTTCCAGCCAATCTGTCAAAATATGAACAATGCATCCCTGTCATTGATCGATGTGGAGATTGATGTGACTTGTGCAGAGTCCCAGCTGTCACAATCCAACAGCAAGCTAACTACAACAACATGATGGCTTCAGCACAAAAAGTGTTTGGTCAGGAATAGAATTGTTTTATGGAAATTCTTTATTCATAACTCAGCAGAATGGGAAACAGACATCTAACCAAACATCTAACTGGCCACGGTAAGTTAGCGCTTGCAAACTGTAAGTCCTGATGTTAACTGAGCTCATAAAATTGTCAATGTTAAGTCAATGTTACTTCACAGTCTGCTATTATATGTCAACTTGTGGTAAATTTGCTAGCAATGTCAGCTTAGCCTGGCTAGAATCCAAGGCTAACGTTGGCTAGGCTAATGTGTTAACTAACATCAGTTTGCTAGCGTCATAGCTTGTGAGTGCTTTACATTTAACGTTATAAATTCTTCAGGACCAGTAAACCTTTGGTTGGACATGTGAAGTGTTTTATCATCAACTGAATCACCAGAATAAATGTTAGCTGAGAATGTTTATGCTAAACTCCTAGTAAGTTAATATGTAACATTTTTTTATGTTGCTACTTTATTGTGTGTTGGTTTAGGTTCAATTTTCTGTTTCTCTCTTGTTACAATGCTGTGCTTATGGTCTCGTTATGTTTAGGCACAAAAATCACTTGGTTAAGGTTAGGAAAACATCACCGTTGGCTTGAAAAACCTGTTTAGGTCACCACAATAATGGCTAGAGGAAGTCCACCAAAAACGGCTTAAAGGCCCACAGAGTCAAACTGTGGTCGCCCGCTTAGTCACCTTATTTGCTTGTAGTAGCGGCAATAACGTAAGTTGAACGGCGCTGTCATTAACGTTATTGTTCACAACTGTGCTTTTCCTGCCTTGTCAAGTCAAAATGAATGCCGTGTAAAGGGCCTATTACTAACCTGATCCTGATAAAACTGTCTGGTATCTTTGACAATAAATCTGCAAACATAGAGCAGCTGAATATGCCGAGAGTTGTTAGCTTAGTTGAATTAATTTAAAGAGAGAAAATATTTTGACTAAAAGTGTAATGATGTTAATGTTGGACAAAATCATTATGAGTTGTTGCTGACTAAGACCAGACTAAGGTTAAGGGTAAAAATTATGAAAATGTGACTAAAGCTAATAAGCATTTTCATCTAAAATTGCTGCCAGAATTACCACTGATCAGTGAGGTTGACCATTGTGATTTGTTGCAAAAAGCCATAATGTTATCTGTAGTGTGCCAAATGGTGGTGTCTTTATTCTATAACTTTATACAGTATATATTATTGACCCTGGAGTTGGCTTAAGAGAAGCAACTAGAATTTCAGGTGGCAACTGGTACTCATCATTCAGCACCAATATTGGAAATTAAATGGGAATTCCCCAGTGAAAAGCACGACATTTTGGCACAGCGTTGTGAACCATATCTATTACCTGCCTAAAACAACAACAACAGGTGTCATAGGAAACTCAAACCAAAAATCCTGTTTCGATTATAAAACACAAACTCTATCATGCCTTAAGCCAAGTTGAGCATTAAAATACTACCACACTCTGTGTCCAGCTACACAAATTCTATGCAAAGGCTCAAAGTGTCACGACGCCTGTTAAAATTTCACCCATATGACTAAGCGCTACGCTTTGCAAAACAAATTGGATTTGCTTAGAGATCCCAACAAAGCATACACATGACAGCTCTTGTTTTGCATGTTAGTGGTGTAGCAATCTACCAGATGGTGGTTTGACTTTAAATTATTTGATTTTCATGCAAACAACCACCCGAAAGCCTTCCACAACTGAGAGTAAGAGAACGACCCACCACCGTGCAAACAGACCGTTCTAGAGAGCCTCTTCAATATCCTGTGTTGACAATTTCTTGAGATTTGAATCTTTTTAAGAGTAGGTAAAGCTGCCATTTCCTCCTTTTGTGAGAGAATGTCTTTTAAAACAAATACACTTTCTGTGCTTTAATTCATTCGAGATGTAGTATCAGTGGTACAGTGTTTACATTAAACCACAAAATACCTTTAATTTAACTGGCTTATATGACTGTTTGATGGGTGGGGTTGCTACATCCAATACAAAAGCTCTTTCTTACAAATGTAAAGAACTAAATTTCACTCCCACAGCACCACATCTCTGTTTCACCAGATACTAAACATCCCAGCAAAGAAATTCGCTCTCTGGCCACTCAAGTTCATGTAACCTCCTTTCAGATCTCCTTTTCGCCCGATCTACGAGAAGCAGAGAAAGGACCGGGTTGTTGAGGCCGGTGTAGAAATTATGTAAGAAAAGAGGCATTTAACAGGATCACAGGGTTCAGATGTCGCTGCTACAAAGGTGCCGTGGTGGGGAGATGTAGGGTGAGGGGGTCAGGTAAGCAGAAAGATAATGGCCAACAGATGTGAATGGGGACACGAGGAGAGGCGAGCAGGTGGGAAACGAAGGGGTAGAGCGAAAGGGATGTTAATGTGGGAAAGAAGGTTGTTCCCTCTCGAGGAGATAAAAGCATTCCTCCTGTTGCTGAAGGTTATCAGGTTGCAGGTTGAGAGAGGCCTGAAAAAGGCATAGGAGAAATTGTTTGCTTGTTTCCAATGCTTCCAACGGTACTTTAACCAAGCTAGCGGCGTGGCTCTCAGGCGGTCGTTCGCCTGTCGGTTTGTGCACCACTTTTGTCCAGACTGAGATATGTCAGCTACTATTAAATGGAATGCCATAACATTTTTGCACAAATATTCATGGTCCCCAGAGGAGGAATCCTACAGACTTTGGTGATGCTTTGACTTTTCTTCTAGCGCCAACATCAGTAGTATGTTTGTGGCTTGAAGTCCAAACCCTCAACTATTGGATGGATTACCGTTACATTTCAATTCCCTTTCAAAATGAATTGTAATGACACCCCTACTGACTTTTCTTCTAACCCTATCATCAGGTCAAAATAAAAGATAAATGTAAATGGCACAACAACCATTGATATAGAAGATGTATGGATGAGGTGCTTTGACATACATTATGTCAAATTTCCTCTGATAATCAATTATTGAAGGGGAGTACATACAACGTTTCTGGCATTTTTTGGCTATTTTGTTATTAAGGGCTTTGCCGTCTTATTTATATTTGGAACCATTAGTGACCATATTTGGATAAGAGGGTGGAGCTGAGGAAAATATCCTTAACGGATCTGATGAATAACCTGAGGACATGCCCTGGTAGCAACTGGGCAGACCCAAGGTATCCACACCCTAAAGTATACCCTGATTTAATCTGTTTTTACCCTTAATGGGACCATAACTTACAAAACGTATATCATGCTGTATTGAAGAAGACCATAAACTCATTAGGAAACTGTTCACTGAAGTGATTAATCAAGTGTGAAGTAGTAGTTTTCTCATAAACTTATATACAATTAGACTTTGTTTTGCAACCAGTGGCGTTGCTCCCTGCTGACCATTTGAATAAATTCAGGTTTAAGGCACTTCCACAGTGGCTTTAATTTGAACAGGTCTTATGTCTTTCACACAGACACCTACAGGCAATCTAAAGGCCTGTGTATACTCGCTGCTCTCGACCTGTCGTACGACAATGTGACGTCAAAATGACATAGATCTCGCTGGCACGTAAGGATTTAACAGTCACTGGATGTCTTTGGATTGTCGGAAGAACATTCTTGTCAGATTTGAACCCACAACCTTTCTTGTTGTGAGGCAGCTGTGCTAACCACTGAACAACAGCGGCACCTGCTCATAATCCAACATATATGTAAATACAATCAAACTGAAGCCAACTGTACAAGCCTGAACATTAAAAAGAGAGTTTCCGCCATGATACATTTCTCACCGAGTGTAAATCCTTTCTTGTAAAATCCAATCATAATCTGAGATTGTTTGTAGAATACTGGATAATTAAGATCATATCCGACCACAGTCTGCCACAGAAAAACATGCACAGTATTTTGAGGCTTTCAGATTCACTCTGATCACAACATCAACAAGATTGAATCAGCTGTGCAGTTACGTAAACATGAAAAACACGATGTAATCCAATCTGTCCTGCCATCTTTCATAGTCTTTCACTTTCTTTATAAAGAGGCAAAACGGGATGTCAAACTAACATTACACAAACACTGCATCGCTCATTCAGTGTTTATTGCAGCTTCATTAATACCACAGCCCACATAGTGAGTATCCAGTCACATCTTGACTGGTTCGGACAGCATTTTCACAAAACCAATTTACAGTGTGCTTATTATTCATTTGAAAAATGCAACAAAACGTGTCCCGTATCCCCCCGTTCCTTAAGGAGTTCCTCTCCTTCATACAACAGCTGCATGAGGATTTAAAATCGGTTTACACTTGTCAAGTAATAACAGTGACAAAAAACTGACCTCTTAATCCAAAGCATCAATATTTGCACACATACATTTGCTGAGTCTAATGACTGAAGGGACCACAGGGCTTCTGCCTAATATTCATCTTCCCTGACATTTCACGGGGCCAAAAAATAATATTCAATATGGAATGGGCTTAATTCCTCTACCAAAATATCACAGTTTATCTGATTGAAAATCAATCCTTTATGATTATCTGGCCAGTGTGTCACGGTCAGTCCCCGGGAACACTTTCAAGAGCTTCACTTTCAGTTCCTCCCCAACAGATAGGTTTCCATATTACCAGCCGTTAATTATTCATCTGTGCTCGCTTGGCGTCTCAGTTGGAAAATAAAGCAAATCCTTTGGACCGGTGATACAGAATAGTGCAGTAGCCTCTCTGCCGAACCCTGCTGCATTGTCCATTTGTCTCCTTCTGTTGGTGGGAGTGAAATTGGAGCCAAGGTGGACATTATTTCTTGATGTTTAAAACTTGTCTCTCGCACAGCACAGGTCCATAAACAGCCGGCTCAGTGGTGTGTGTGCAGTGCGTGAAGAGCTAGGTACAGTCCCTTTTGTAATGTGCAAAATGATATCTCTGCAATGTAACCGTCTCTATTACGGGGGAAGAGATTGTCTTACCCTTTGGATTCGCTTCACAGAGCACAACAAACGAGCCCGAGCCTCTTGCTATGGACTCGTAATGTCTATGTCTATTCACAAGAGGAGACATGGCAGGCTCGAAGACAAGAATTAGCAATTACGGCAACTAAATGGACCACCTTCTCTTTTTGCTAAAGATTTATTTATGCATCATTTGAATTTGGTTATTAGAAATAAAACACATTAAAACAACAGATCCACTACATTATAATTGTTTATTTTAACGCATCCATTTAACAAATCTTCACAACATATACAATAGATATGTCCTTAACAAAGTCAACAGGTGCCCATGTCAGTTTTTCTTTTGTTTTTGCATCGTGTCCAAGCCCTTTGAAAAGTTCTGTATGTCTTGACGATGTGGATGCTTAAAAATTCAGGAAGCACTCTGGATTGCTGCAGAAAGTCACATCATCTCTGCCGTGGAAGGAGGGGGGACAAGCACGCTGATGGATGGAGAAAAACAAAATTCTTAACACATTTATAAAAATGAGCATGTTTGAATTTGGATGGCAGTTGAGCATTTTATAAGAGCAGAACTGCACAATGTATTGTACCATCTGAAGCACTGAGAGTTGACATTATTATATGAAAAATTCTACACAAAAATAAGAGCATGAGAGTTTGTTTTAGCTGTGGAGGGCAACAGTTTCTATTGTTATACATAGGTAATAATGCATCACCTCACAGTGAAAGGTCGCATGTTAGGAATAAAATATTCCTTTTTTTCAAACAATGGACTTGTTCAAACAATGTTTTAATTATTAATGAACAAAAAATCAACCTATTTCACATTATTTACCTGTAAAACCAGACACATCAATCTCGCGCCCTGGGTGGCTGATAATACTGCTGTGTAGGTCTTGTGCGTCTAGGTTGTCCATCTCCCCCACGGCGAAACTCTAATGAACTGTCGTAGTAACCATCATCTTCCTCCTGCCAATGCACATTTGACATGGTTGTGATGTTACTGTGGGAAATCAGATTATAAGTCACATTCACATTTCATCAACTTCATCAACCCACTTCAATACAGTTTAGTAGATTGCACTTAGTACAGAATTAAAAGTCCAGTGCGTAGGCTTTAGAGGAATATATGGGATCTGTGCTTTTGTTACGTTAGAATGAGCTTTATATATCTACAGAGGTGGTGCACGTACTCCTCCTCAGGGTTCCAGCATGTTTGTACAGGAGCCCAGAACTGACAAACTAAACACTGGCTCTAGAGAAGGTCTTTCTGTGTTTTTTTGTGTTTTAAGCAGTGTTGGGTAAGGTAACAAGTTTACTGCCCTTAAAAAGTAACTGAGTAAAACTACTGAGTAAAATAACGTTTTAGAGTACTTTAGAGTTACCAAAAATTACGGCAAAGCCTCTTTGAGACTCGTTTTGATGTTTGTTATATTGTCCAGACAGCGTGTAGCCAACTGTACATGTAACTTTGAATGTTTTGACACCAAATGAGTAACTCTGCAGCCTGATAACACGAATGACAGACGCAACATAACATTTACAGCTCTTTATTTTGCTAACAATCTCACAGTGAACTGGGCAGAGGCATACAGTATTGGGCACAGCTGTTTCAATGAAAATAATACAACACACTAGGCATAGCCGAGTATGATGTTTAAAAATGCAACTAATCAACCCGTAAACTATGAGTGAATAATAGAATAGGGAATATTAGAGTTAATGGCGTCCTCTCTGCCATCTCGCTACACAGAATTAGCCAACTATGCATGCGCACCGACACAACTTTAGGTCTACCGTCTGCTGGCACGCAGCCAGAAACAATGCAAATGCTTTACGGATTTTATTTTATTTTTTGTGGTGACAAAAGGAAAGGAAGAGACAGCAATCTTTTTCAGTAATGAATTACTTTTATGAAAACGGATAACGGATTACTAGGATTTGCAGAGCTAAAACTTTACACTACTCGTTAAAACAAAAAAGTAATCTGAGTACTAACCCTAACGGACTACTCTTTAACAAGTTATTCCCAACACTGGTTTTAAGCGACCACCATGATGAGGGGTGTTCAGTTGGTTGCAATCTGCAACCTCACCATGATATGCCACTAAATCCTACACTCTGGACCTTTTACTAACACAGTTATCTTAATGATGATGCAGCATTAATTATGTTATTGATGTATTTTATTTCTCCTTACCATCACATCGGCAGGAACAGGTTTGATGTTATGCAGCAGGACCTCTTCACAGTTGCCATAATCACTAAATACAACCACAGCCGTGGTGCCTGATGGATGCACAGCATCTATTCTGGCGTGGTAGAACTACACACACACACACACACACACACAGAAACAAAAAGAAATCTAATTATTTTAAATCAAATACTCGCAGGTGAAACCAAAGACACATTTTCATCAATTAATTACAACACGACAAACAAATCTAACACGCCGTTAACACTAAGTCACAGAAAATTAGTAACATTGCATTGATTACTCTTTGATGTCATTTAACATGTTAGGTGTCAAACAGTCTCTCAGACAGAAAAAAACCATGACATTTTTATTGTCCTGCATTGGTTGCAATTAGTCACTCTTACATTCAGTTATTTTAAACTTTTTATAAATTAAGTTGTCCAATTACTGTAGACAGATTGCACGTCACATTATCAGCTCATTTGTGTATACGAAATCTGTTTATTTCCCTATACTTCTTCTTACTTGACATACAGTAAGTTGAAAGCAAACACATTTATAAACATTATTATCAGCTATTGCTATGTTACCAATCCCAGGTTACATACCTTGCTGTCTTCCCAGTACAGTGCCAGGCACTGGTCTCCAGGTTTCCAAGCCTGCTCCACATTATGACTTTTCTCTGGTCCTCGAGGTCCTTGACCTTTGCCTTGTCCTGACCTTTTTTTAGATCCTGGGTTATTTGGAGCGTTTTTCTTGGAGAGCTGCTGCTCTCGGTTGGGGGGGATCGATGAGTTTGCTGGCTTGATTGGCCCTGTTCTTTTGTGCTCCATATCTCCATTTTGGAAAGTTGAAGGATCCCCTGTCATGATTCGACAATCCCGTGGTAACCCCGCTTCTTGGGACGTCCCTGAGCTTCCCCGCCTTGAGTTGAAGTTTGGTTGCCCGCCATCCCTTTGTCGGTCAAAGTGGTTTGAGTTTGGCCGGTCAGTCTTCCCCATCCTCCTGCTGTTGTTGTGTTCTTCAGTTCTGTCTTGACGTTTATTATTTCCTCTTCCATCCAGTTCCTCGCCTGCAGAATTGGTCAGTTTAGTAGTGGGTGGAGTGTCTTTTACCCCTCTTCTATTAGACACTCCAGCCATGTTTCCACCACCATCTCCATTTCTGTATCGCTGTTGGTGGTGAGATCCACTAAATTCCATCTGCTGCTGTGGTTCTTTGGAACGTGTATAAGTAGTCGGGAAGGATGAAGGAAAAATCAGCTCATCTCGCGTCTCTCTCCTGTCGTTCTGCGATCTGTCTGATGTGCCCCGTGACCATCTCTCCTGGCCTTTCCACTGCTGGGCCTGAGCAGATGCTTGGGAGGTTGTACAGTTAGAGACAGGCTCCTGGCCTGGTTTGGGAAAATCAGTGTCCCTGTAAAAGCGAGGCGGTCTGTCATTCCTTTGTTGCCTATGCTCATTATACGAGGAGAACTTGGTCTGAGATGTCTCTTTGGAGTAGTAGTCTGAGTTTGAGAAGTTCGCTTTACTCTCATGGTGTCTCTGAGGTGCCTGGCTCTTTGGCTCTGAGGAAACAAACCAAACCTATATTTAGAATCATTTAATGTGTTCTTTCCTAAAAAAGAAAAAAAAAAAAAAAAGATTAAGCATAGCGGTTATTGACCCGAGAGAGGGACTAAGGCATTTGAGTATGACATCCAGACCGGTTCACCCACCATCAATGGAGAAAACTCCCATCTTGGATTCCAGAAAGTCAAACAGAGTGCTTGGTCCAGATGGCCGTCCCCCTGCTCCCTCCTCCTCATCGTCATTTCTAGACCGGCCTCTTCCCCTTCCTCTGGCTGAAAGAAATTCAGAAATAAGATTATATAGACCCAACTAAAAACAGTTTGTTCAAAGAAACCGGGTGTTTGATTGTGTACACCTTCTAGCCCCGGGTGTCTGAGGTAGGTGTGACAATGTTTTGTTTGTCTCGGTATGTGCATACATGTGTGTTTGTGTTCACCTGAACCCATTTTAATCAGGTCTTTTTACTTTTGCTCAATGTGAGCAGCATTAGAGGAACACATATACTTTAAATTACATTAATTTGATGTAATGCTCTGTAGCTCGCTCAGACGATCCATGTGTGCAGCAACAACAAAAGTTTGCTCACAGTGGCTGTGCCACATGATGAGAAAAAAGCTTTCACAAAAAAAAAAAAAACAACGAACAATGAATACAAGCCGATTTATTTGTTAAAAAAAGATCTGACAATAAATAAGACAAGTAAAAAGTACCTCAAGTCACATTTATGTAACTGAAATGTTACTCTAAAATAGGCAAA
>OMLP01015862.1:29117-44000 GCA_900302685.1 Spondyliosoma cantharus
GCCTTCAAATGTTGAGGAAATAAATAACTCTATGTATTTTGATTTGAAGAATAGGTTTAAACAAAATAAAAAGTTATTTGTGGACAGAAAAAACTAAAATCAGGACACAGGATTTAGTAACAGAATTTTTAAAAATTCAGTTAGTCCTGAGCCCTGCAGAGACGACCAAACAAACTATCTGGAGCTAATATCAGCAGTTGGCCAATTGGCCAATTGGCCAATGAATCAAAGCACCCTAACCAATACTGGGCAAGATGATCTCAAGGTAAAATTACTGGTGGCTTTCACGAGTGCGATAACAGTATGTCAGTTGCAAAAAACAAGCACCTCTAATGAACATACAGCACAGTTGCCCTCAAGGGGATTACGATAATTACGGTAAAGCCATTCCATACCTCTTTGTCATTTAACCACAAGAATATACAAGTATGATTATTTACATTCATAGACATATTAATGCTATACCATCAAAGCTGATCGCTGCAGAATTAATGCACCTTTGCCCTGATGTTCATTTCTGATAACAAGTTAGCAGGTGAGAACTGTTTTTTTTCAAACAAGAAAATGTAAACAGTTTGATGGGAATGTTCCAAATAATCTGAAGAGCTGAGGCTGGGTCTGCCAATAGTGGTGCAAACAATGACACAATTGTTCTCATTATGGCTGGGCAATATATCCATATTACATCAGTACTGTGTTATGACACTACATATCAGACAGATCACAGTAAATTGATTACTGATGATACTTTATCAAAAAACGTGTAACACATTACAGCCTGTAAATATTGCAACATAATTTGGAGACCCATATCGCCCAGCCCAAGTCTACCTCCACTAGTAGGTCCAATGACTGCCAGTTTTAAACTGTTTCCCAATTAATTATCACAGCAGTTGAAAACCATTTCCCACAACAGTTGACGGCTGAGTTTCAATAACAGTTTAATACAATATCTGCACACTGCTGGGTAGACTGCTGTTACACTGGAAGGTGTGTGTAAAACTTGTAAGATTAAAAACTTACGTCGAGTGCAATACGTATAATGTCACTGTGTGTTATTTTCTCAGCAGATCCTTTAAGTTCTGCTATGCCTTCATCACTTAGGTACCTGGAAAATGACAGTAAATGGGGGGGGGAGACAAAGTTAGCAGAGGTTCCAAGTAAGAAGTGAGCATATTCTGCAATTAAGTTGATGAAGGTTTTCAGTCATCCAACCAGCAACTGGACTTGTCTCAGTCTCTTGAAGACGTTTCACCTCTTATCCGAGAGGCCTCTTCAGTTAGTTAGAACTGAAGATGCCTCTTGGCCAGGGAATCTGTCGGATTAAAACTCTAGATGTGTAACACAGTGACGCCAAAAAGTGAGCACACTTGAATAACGACCATCTAATTCTGTAAAACATATTCTCCAGTTAGTTACAACTAAAGAAGCCTCCTGGATAAAAGGTGAAACATCTTCGAGTAACTGAAACGAGTCCAGATGCCTACGATACAGCACCTAGATCCTGCAATGAAAAAGCACCTACATGCTGCAGCTAAATCTCAATTAATCTGCTAATACTACAAACACAATTCAGATTATGGCCCTAGCCTCTTTGGTCAGATTATATCATGTGTCGAAAAAAAAAAATAGTATCAGAAGTATAAAAAGTCATCTGTGTAATATCACAATACTAATTACGTTGCAACACTGCTGTAGATGCCATCCCATTGAGAAAAAACACAAAACTGGATTAATGTTCATATTCGGATCTTTTGAAGACGAAGGTGGGCTACAGTCAGCTAAGTATCCTGGTTAGCTAGATATAGTGTGTGCTGTTGGGAAGTTTAGACTTTTAAAAGCACTTTTTAAATTCAGTTTAAGTTCTCTCGACCGTCCCTGCATGCACATATCGGTAAACTATAGCGTCAATAGTTTGAGTTATGTTAATGACATGCTAAGCCTGTATTAGCTAGCTAACGTTGTTTATCTCACTAGCTCTTGGTTAACTTTGCCTTAGTTTCGCTTCGGACGAGCTGATAAACTTGCCACAACCTAAACAACCTACAGGGTTTGTGAGTAATTTGGCAAAATTCGTGCTCTCGCAAAACCCCCATGTAGCTAAAGGTATAGCTAATGATTAGTGTTGTTAGCTAATAGCAATCTGGCACCTCAGTGAGTTAGCTGTAGCTCACTGACGTTAGCTGCCATGCTACCTACCAGCCCTCTTTGGCCAGGGAGTCTGTCAGATCGGTCATTTTCGTCCAAACTGTAGATGTGTAACACAGCGACGCCAAAACGTTTAAAGTGAGCACACTTGAATAACGACTATCTGATTTTGTAAAACATATTCCCCTCCCAACAATAATAAAGCTCGCTAATGTGAGTATTGAACGACCCAACGTAACATACGTCACCGACCGATACGCGCTCAACAAACACGGAGCGCCGAGAGGGTCAAAATACATTTTCGGATTTCGATTTCAGTATGGATATTTAATTGTACCTGGCATCCAGTGGTAAAACAACTTTTTTCTTTTTTAAACTGTAAACATTTTTCAACTGATGGGTAAACTGATGATATAGTCCACTGTAATAATATTATGACGCCAATTACCAATTTCCTCTTGGTGTGCACACATGTTTGGCTCATTTGGGACAGGCCAATCACACAGCCATACTAGATCTGGCAACCCAACACAATTATTTGGACCTCACAAGAGCGTTCAATACTTCCCTTTTTTGGGGAGCCAGAAATGTTTGCATGTGTTTCATATATCACCTGATTCCAACTGGAATCCCAAACTAAAACTTCCTGTAATGGAAATAACATGAGCTTCTGTCCAATAATGAATGCTGAGAACAAACCCAACAATGCCTGCATCATGAGCATTCCTGTGACATACAGGCAGTTTGCACAAGGTTACTTTAAAGTTAGCCTTAGCACTATGCACGGCAGCCTAATAAACTCAAAACATGCTTAGCAAATGGATAATATATTGCTTTTTATTGAGCCTACACCCTCTTGCCATAGGGTTAGTGTGTTTGATGACAAACTGTAAACCAAAGCTGATTTTCAATGTTTCTACTGATGTTTTATGGCTGTTCTGCTGATAAAAAAATAAAAGGTTTCTAACAATGATAATCATTTGCTTTATTTTTATTTTTGGAAAGCAAAAAGAAGAATTCAAAAAGACCTTTGTGGAGGTAGAATAACCTGGCATGGTGTAGTTATTAGTGAAACAAACCCCCAAGCGATACAATTTTAAATGAAACCACAAGATGGTAGTAGAGGCACACTGAACTGCTGAGAGCCTTCTCCTCTCCTGATGCAAATTTCACAAGATTTAGAGCCCTTTTTATTCAGAAGCTCCAGCAATAGAAACAGGGCTCTACTGTAAGGATAACATGTCCGTTATTGAGTTTCTATCTGACCTTAGCTCAAGAGAATGTCAACAATTGTGCAAATAATTGATAATTGTTCTGTACAAAACAGACTGTATATTACATTGTTTCATTGCATTCATTGTTTACAACCTGGAACTTTCATACTAGCTTGAATCGTGCTCATTTCAAAAACCATCACATTTTTTAGTTGTACCTTTTTTAGACAATGTTGTTGCGATACACTGATAAAAGACAGAAGACAGTATTTAACGAGAAAAAAAACATTCAAGCTAACTTGCATGGGTTTTGTGAACTGTTTGTTTAAATACCACAAATTTCCTTATCAATACAACAACATTTCCATCGGTCTTTGGGGGACGTTTGTGATTGTATTCCCCTGTCACATTTCTTTAAGCTTTCTGCCAGGGTAGATCTCTCATTGTCTGAGAGGATTAGCATGGCACAAGGCGAAAGGCTTGTGTTCGGCAAGATGAAGAGTGTTAACACAATGCTGGCAGCCATGCAGATAGCCTTTCCGGGACTCAAGGAATAAAGGTCTTTAAAGATAAGAAGATTTTGAGAGGGGTGAATTCAAAGAAAGTCAAATTTGATTCCATAGCTTAAGCCTCCGTTCAATAGGGAAATTTGACTTCAAGTTTTGCCTTGACGAAATGTACACACATATAACATTTTGAAATTCCAAATAGGTTTCCAGGAATTTACATGTAAGCCGTGCGTCATTCATTTATGTCAGTGTCTCAGTCCATTTCATTTTTGCAGATTGTCATAGCAATGGTTTTGTATAATTACACAGAATCGCTGCTCCACTCGTAAAAGATTGATGCTCTGAATATAATAGTCGAACAAATTACATGAGCTAAGAGGCAGCTGTAATCTGTGACCTGTTGCTTGTTTTTGCTGGTGGCAAGGATACGTTCTTTGCACGCGCTATCAATCAAACCCTCAACGAACTGTTGTTGAGGCTGTAATTGTTAGTCGGCTACACATGTCTAATTATCATCTGACTGCAGTGGTGGGGTTAAAGGAGGGATTGGCTTGGTCCCAACCGTCTGGAAACACAAAGACAGTGGAAAGGTTAATTCTACATGTGTTTTTTTTTTATCCGTGTGCCGTCATTAGGTTACATAAACTTTATTTTCTTCAAAAGACAGTTCCGCATGGTGAAGCATTACTGCTGAATAAAAACATTAAGTGTAGAACAGCTCACAGCTTTGCATCCACCAAGAGCAATCATCATGTAATTCACTGTCAATACTCCATACAATTAGTATGTTCTCCTATAGCTTATGGACCCCGCTAACAACGTCACAAATGCTTCAGTGGTTGGTTTTACATCGAGGGAACTCTCTTTGATTCTGTATGACTTGGGGGAGCAAATCGTATTTCGAGTAGAGCACATGAGAAGAATATCATAAAGTTTCTGTTTGTTGCATCACATCAGCTCAGTGCTGTTTTTTTTTTTTTTTATCAGAAAAGGTATTTGGGATTTTACTGTAGCTTAAGGCATCCTTTTAAATTGGCAAACAAAGCTGAAAACCAAAAGCGTGAAGAGCTCTCAGTGTAGCGACTTGATAGGGGAAAAAAAGGGCAGCATCAACTTGTGTTCCATCCAAGCTCCACATGAAAGCCTGCAGGCTCCAAGGAGGGCTAAGCATTTTGTATAATGCACAGTAAATATCTGATGAGTAAGTAATACTAATGTGGACCCACACACATTTTTTTTTTTTACATATTTATGACCTGTCGTGCAATTTCAAATGACAGAACTCATTGAATTTTTATCATATAAACTGTACATAATGGTCACTATTATGAGTCACATGGAATTGAAAATTCAAGGTTATTTATGGTTAATCATGTAACCCATATAACACTAAAATAAAGTTTCCACAACCAAAAATCATTTGAATATTTGTTTTTAATTTGCAGAAATTAGTGACTTAGTATTTTAGTTACATGTCGATTTTCGATGTAATTATATTACATAAATTCTATCATTTTGAGTCAATGTAAATTAATCAATTAACCTAGTCTGATAGAATTAAATGAATGCAGTCTTATACATAACCTTATATGTTTATTTAATTATTACATCAGACATGTGACTCCAGTCATTTAGTCCATGTCTCAAGGAGGTCCCAAGTCATTTTTCCTTGGTCAAGTCAAGTCTAGTCAAATCCTAAGTTAAGTCAAGACCCTCCAGAAGATTCAATCTTCATAAAGACATGAGTCAAAGGTATCAGTACCTGTTTAATAATGATATTATTGGCAAATTTAAGTAACTAGTTCAAAAAGTAGGACAATGGAATGTTTTGGTATTATAACTGATAATCAGTGAAATGAACATAATGAAACCAAAAACACATATTATTTATTTCCTAAATTCTTAAGTTAAAAATATTCCCTATCAAGCAGTGAAATGTACTGATAGCCTGACTAATAAAAAAAAAAAACTTGACATAAAACATTAAATGACACAGACAAGTCATCCTGTCTCAAGTCAAGTCCCGACTCTTTAACTTCCAAGTCATTTATTTTTTGTCAACAGTGAGCCAAGTCATCTCTGTTACATCTAAAGTTAAGGTGAACTTCAACATAAACATAATATTTGTAGAGTTAAACAGCTAGTTATTAAATTCATGCACACTGACTCAGCTTGCATGAAAAACATTGCATTAAATTTGAGCCTTCTCACTGGACTGATGGAATACAATTAGATGGACAATGTATGTGTAATAAAAATACTTGCCAACTTTACAGTCTTACTGGATGCTTTGTTGTAGGCTAAACTATACAGGAGACTCCCCAATACTATAGTATACCCTGTACTTGTAAATACCCTGTACTTCAAAGTAAATGCCAAAATGTTCTTTTTATTTTAGAACTAAACTCACTACTTTCTGTAAATCCCTTATAAATAACAAAATATTTAGCAAATGTATGAGTCATTGTGGAACCTTTTACCCCGAAACCTCTGTCTAATGATGTTGACCCATATATGTATACATTTGTTTGTCTCGTTACTTCATTATCTTGTATATAATTTTCATCTTATGTTGTGTTCTGTACATATATTTACTTTTATTTTCCTTGTCTGACGTCCTTGTGTGGCTTTATTTTCTCTTATTTTGTTTTGTATGTGCTACTGTTTAGTTTGCCTGAATCCTTCGTGAAATATGCCCTTTGCAATAAAAGATGAACAAAATAAAAAAAACAGAACAAAGCAAAACTTTGAAGTACATTTTTTTTGCCAGCTTGCATGGTTGGTAGTTTTCACTCATTAAAATGTGCTATGTGTAAAACGCTGTAAAGCTGTATTCTGTATATTTTCAATCAGGCATGACATGAATGACTGCAGAAAAACTCTCTGTGCTTAAGCGACACACCATACACAGCTGTACCTACGGGAGACCCCGATTGGATAAAACGAACAGCCCTAATATGAAGTAAGGCTGATTGACAGCTCGGCACGGCCAATAAAACGCGTTCTCAACTGTAAACAGCAGGCTGTACCAATGAAGATTCCCGTTTCGTGGTTGAGTGAATGCTATTGGTCGGATTAAACACGCGGATCTGACATCCATATTGCGCGGGTCTGTCAAAAAAAAAGAGAGGAAAATAGCACATAATTTTATCAGCGGCACAACAAATCGCCTCCTTCTGGTAATAACTGTATAGTTTTCAATTACGGGACGGATAACATTTGTGGAAAGGAAAAGTGTTTGTTATGCCGCATTTCCTCTGTTAGCGGAAACTAAAGCGTTAGCCAGGTACGTTTACGTGACAGTCCATAAATTGGATTAGCGCTAAGTAAAGCCACCGGTGAATGATAGTTTAGCTAGTGTGCTAGCTAGCTAAACGGACAATCGGGAGTGAAGGCTACACAATATTCGTGTATACGTCTGTGTTTTAGACAAGCTGGTGTAATTTGCACGTACGTGTTCGCTAGCACTAGCTGTCCCGGTCAATTCAAAACACGAACAGTAATGTAGACAACTTCGTGTCTGTCGTCCTTCACCATTTTAGGGTGTGTGCTAGCGTCACACAGGCTACATTCGAAGGTTAACGTCTTCAGTGACTTGGCTATCAACTCTTGTCGAAGTCATTAGGTTAACAACATGGATAGCTTTAGTCAGCGGTTTGAATCCACAGCCGGAAGAGACAGTAAACCTCAAAAGAAGAAGGGCTCTGCCCACCACAGCACGTCAAGTTACGATGAAGGAGAACGCAAACCAAAGTTTGTAAGTATGTCAGACTAAATGGAAACGTTTGTTGTATTTATGCTGTACGATAGATACAATGTTGTATAAGCTCCCTTAGTGTACAGCCACACAGGGGAGAGGGGATTATTCGATATTGCCAAATGTGATCCTCACAGTCCCTGTCAAAAGTGCTTTTTTCCTCTCTTGTCTCTGATTGATACACACACACACACACACACACATACACACACACACACACACACACACACACACAAAGTGGCTGCATGAACTTTTTTCATATATTATAATTTATATAGCCTAAAATGTTGAATGACTCCACTGACAGGTTTGGGAAAGTGACCTTGGAACATTTCCAATGTCTTATTTTACTGAGAGGCCGATATACAGCCAGAGCAGTAGAGCAGTGATGGAGATGCGTTACGCTAGTGTAATGTCCTCAGTTGCCATGTTATATTATGTCTGTTGAAAAGAAAATAAATTTACAGAATCTTTCTAACAGTTAAGAAAGCTGATGCACAATGCAGTCTTTGCATGTTGTCGAGTTTTCTTCGTGAACAGTCACCTTGACTGTTTGTCGGCTTTGTTTTGCTCGTGGGAAAACAAAAGGTTAAAATTAGCACAGGGTTTAGCCCTGACACTAATCCATGCGCTTTCTAGTACTACAAACCAACCAACATAGAATTAGCAAGTTAATTCCTTGTTTCTACCCATTCAGAGATTCTAGTCAGCAGTTGTAGTAAAGGTCTATACAGGGATGGTTTTACAGTCCAGACTATTATCCACTCCCATTTATGAGCTTTTGGCTAAATCTCTAACATTTACTACCCCTTACAGAAACACCTGTCCTTAGAAATGTGGACTCCAGTGCTTGTGACTTGGACTTGAGTCGAGTCAGGTCACTGTCTCACGACTTGTATTAAAAGAAAAATGACTCAAGACTCGACTTGACCTTGGATGTTAAAGACATGTGACATGACTTGTCTTCAGACATGATGACCTGAATGTTTTGGCTGTGCTTCTTAGTTTTCAGTTACTTGCTGTCAGTATTTCATCGTTTAAAAATAATGAAAACCTATTTTGATTCAGAAGAAATTAAGAAATAAATATGCTCTTATGAAGTACATTTGTTTGATTGCATCTATTAAACTGAATATCAATATTTTTAATACAAATTCAGTTCATTGTTATACTTTTTGAACATTTGAACACACTTTTTGTACCTGTCAGTATCTGTAAAAAGCGTCAGCTCTAATTCCAATCCCTTCATAATAGCCCATATATGTCCATCTAGACTGTGATGTCAACTTCATGACAACTGAGTAAACTCCATCCATTGATGATGTGAGATGTTGTTAAAAACCCTTAAAAATATTTTACATCGTCCTTTAGTTGAGATTATTTTGTCATAATTTGACATATTTAAATTTTAATTATTCTCATAAAATACTATAATCACACCTTAAAAGAAAAGCAGTACAACCTTTGTCCAAATCATAGGAAGCGTTTTGTTTACACTGAAAAACCCACAGAGATTACTTGTCCTGCTGTTTACTTACTCTTTGATGAACTTTTTCACACTTCTCTACAAGACTGAAAAGCGAAGTATTCTTACGTGAGCTGCACTCCACATTTTCATCAGGCTGACAAAAGGTGTTATTTATTGATCTGGTTCTCCTTTTAAAATACTCACCAAAAAGCTGCTATGTATGCTGAGGCCATTATGCCTCCCAGAGAGCCTCACATTTCTAAAGAATGCTCTCCTCGTGCTTTTGTTTATTTGTCAGAAATATGCAACCAAAGAACATCTTGTGACTTATTTCCACGAAAACACACAAACATGTACCTGTGAGGGTACAGCTTAGTCTTGACACGTTTAGTCCCTCTCTGTCAATGATTCGTCAGTCTAGCAGTAATCACAACATAATAACAAATTACTGAAATTCACTGGAGATATTTTTCAGTGTACAGCACTGATTTATTAACTGTCGTCTCAATAGGTGGCACTGTTATACCATAACATTTACTGTACTTGGTAGAATGTAGATTTGCCATTAAAGGCCATGTGCAGTAGCTTATTTTTTTTCTTCTGTTGTTCAAGCAGA
Organism: Spondyliosoma cantharus; assembly: GCA_900302685.1. Classification (NCBI taxonomy): domain Eukaryota; kingdom Metazoa; phylum Chordata; class Actinopteri; order Spariformes; family Sparidae; genus Spondyliosoma; species Spondyliosoma cantharus. The sequence continues at coordinate 38,830 of OMLP01015862.1, forward strand.
GCATTATAAAACTGAAGAAAGAATTGGACCAGAAGACATGTTAATGCAAAGTGTTAATGCTCTTCTGAGATGCTGCTTTTGGCCTTTTTTCTAGTCTATTTCGAAAAAAAGAATGAAAAAAGGGATGAGGACAGCTCATCTGATATTGTTGGTTTTATGGTTTCATTAATGTAATGAATGTTTAATTTATTATTTCTTTATCACAAATGTTGGGAAAGTGTCAATAGTGTTAATGGGTAATGTTACTGATCTTCACGGCTCAAATAACCAACTGTGAACGAGTTTAGCATAATTGAGGCACTTCAGTTACCTATTATGTTAACCTGAAACCTTTACAATGCCAGTTTCCTAAAGGGAAACAACTCCAAATTAAGCCAGAAAAATTAAGAAGAGATGGGTAGAAAACAAAATACACCAGAAGTGTCAGCAGAATTATTTCACAGCTGAAATTTGAGATAGATGCAATAAAAACAATAATAAAACCTGGAATGGGGGAAAAGGGAGTAATATCAGTCATTAATGAAGTGTATTTTATTTGCATTTATATTGGTTGACACATGTTTTTCCACCAAAGTCAATTTGTATATAATGTTTAATTGTTGGAATTACTTTGCTGAATAGCTTATAAATATCGACTTAAAAGGACATAGTAACAAAAATGTGTTTTTTAAATACCAGTAGTTAAGATGGTGGAACAACATTCATTAGTGAGAGCTCTGCGTAGAAGTCCATGTGCCTTGTCATGTGTATTTGCAGCCCTGTCCTCAGTCCTAAAAACTAAAATAGAAAAAAAGCATTAGTAGTGTTTTTAATGAAATGTCTTGGGTTTGGGTTATGTTTTGGATTCTTTCATTTTTGCTTTTTCCCGACCTCCGCAAAGCATTCCCCTTTTCTGTGTTTATGTTCTTAATTCTCTCTGAATTGCATGTGCAGTGTTTTCTCTTTGAGTGATCCGTTTCTTGTGTCAGTTATTGAAAAAGATCTTATCAAAGTTCAATTTAAATGAACAGGAAGATAGCGGAAGCTAAAAGGAATTCACTGACATTTACAAATGACTGTTTTAAGCCATCCTACTGTAATTTATCCATTAAAATGAAAGATTTGCTATAGTGAGATCTTGAAAAACACATAGTATTGCTGTTAACCATAGCCAGCTTTATGACAGCCACAATTTGATTGGCTTTTGTCTTTTCTTTTTCTGTTTTTGTTACCAGGCAGTAATGTTTCTTGTTGGAAGCACTTCGTCAGTTACTTAGCTCTCCTTTGATGTCTTCCTTTATTCCAATATCCTTGTCACTTGGAAAAGTTTGCTTGCTCTGTAAGCCTCGGAAATGTACCATCAGAGGAGTCCTTGTGAGACATCGCCATTGCCTGCAATTTTAATGTGTCACTATGGACGGGCACTAAGAGACGACATTAAATTAGTAGGCTACTGTTGGTAATGGTATTTGAAAATCATTAAGTGTAATACTTGGAATGAATGCTGGAATTGTTTAAAATAAGACTAACTTTTTTTGTCATGTAAACTACTCACAGCAGCTGCGATATGTGTATTATTGTCCTGATGCTGTGATTCCATTGTCCTCTGTTCCTGCAGTATAGTGCTAGTGACATATGCACAGCAAGCGCCCTGGGAAAGCCACCTGTGGATTCCTTTGTTGGACGCTGATCGTTTAGTGCTGTTTAGGTGCAGCAATGAGAATGAATGAGTACCAGCTGAACATCTCATGTTTGTTTTAGCACACATAATACTCTATATGTATATACAGAAAAACATGCTGGGCCTGTGACCAAGCTGCAATGATGAAAATACATAGTTGCAGAGACTTGAGAGATAAGTGACTGAAACAACTTAGGAACAAGTAGCAAAATTTGGACATTATCACACTCAATAAATTCTGAAATTTATGAAAAGGATCTGGAGCCTGCATAAATTCTATTCGGCCATTTTATATTTGCCACTTTTGTTTTCATCCCATTAGTCCTGCAAGGCCAAAACAGGAGGACTAGGTCACTGTTCAGGGTGTTCCTCCACCAGACTTTCAATTAACAAAACGTAATAGCAAAGACTTGGATAACAAGTAGTAGTTTGATTGTTGAGGGATGCCATTGGGAGAGGTTTTCTTGTGCCCTCCCCTAGCTTTTAGTGGGATTTTGTTCTCATTATTGAGATAATTAATTTACTCTAAATCATTTGTATTACTGGCACTATTATCAGTAATTTGCCCCATGTTATGTATTACGTTAGTGACGCTGAGATAATAATGTTTGTTGTAAGTTGGTATGGTAGTGTTACCTTGCAACCAAACTTATGTAGGTTAGTTACTGCTGCTTTGTATATATTGTCGTTGTATGATAGCTGGCTGTCTCTGATGTCGACTTGAAAAGTTAATCTGCACTGAAGTTGGAGAATCCTACTATTTTTACAAGTGTTACCATCCTCCTAAGTAAACTAAGATATACATTATATAATATTCCTTATTCAAGTTATCCTTCCTCCTTTAGGTGGATGCTCAGTTACACTAAAATCGAATTGTGATCAATGGCCTTTTCCTCATGCTGAAGACCTTAATTACAATGATATGAGCTTTGTTAAAGCCTTTCATTTGTGTGTCACAAACCCATTAATTATTATAGCACTACTCAAATAGATACTCAAACAAGTGAGCAACAGAAAGAGAAGGGGAATGTGAGAAGTTGTGAGGATTGAGATAAAAAACTATGTATACTAACTTGAATAATGTTTTCAGGTGTGAATATGATTAATTAAATAGCTAATGTCTAATTGTTTGGGTTCATCTTAGTTAGTTTTGCTCCAAAAACATGCAAACTCTGGCACAGTTTGCCAAGATGTGGGCATATGAAGTGAAAGTTTGACAGCTGTATCCAATTAGTTTGACCAGTTGTCAAGCAAGCTGATCAGTGGAGACAAAAAAAAATGATTCTAACACTAGGCATTGGTTCAGTCACTTTATTAATATTCTCTCAAGTCAACTCAAAATCTGTTTTTATCGCTCATTTTGAACAAATATGTATGATGTTGATCTTTGAGCAGTCTTAGGGGGGATGACTCATTGACAGGCTGACATATTTTATTCCAGGCGGTTTTATATTAATTAAACACTGGTGGGTATTGATTTATTTCTCTGACGTTCTGTTAGGCCTGAGGAAGACTTAACCTTTCCATGTTAGTTTCTCATTCAACATTTCATAATGACAACATTTTGAAATTTCATGTTGTCTGTTCATGTATTAACTTGTTATTCCTTACTAGGGTTACTAGGGTTTGGATTTTTGACGTTGTTACACCTGTTTGAAGTGCAGATGGGAACTTCTTAGGGAGTCTTTAGAAAAACAAAGAAAATAACAAAAACTCTGCTGGAGCAGAATAAGCAGCTGACAAAACTTGCTCAGCAGGCACTGGGGAAGCTGGTACGCACATCATCTCCTTTATAATTCGTTGCAATTCTAAGTCACGGCTTGTTAGAAAAGCTCTTTTTTGGCAGCATTTATTATTAATATTATTATAATTATTATTATTATTTTTTTAATTAATATTATATTTATTCCCGCTATGAGTTTGACATTTTTAAATGTGGGTAATGCTACAGTGCACTCACAAATTATTTCAAGAGTGACACATTTCTTCTTGGACCTAAAATGTTTGTTTGCTGGCTTTCTACTCCAGATGTCATCCAATAGAAATGTTTACACCCTAAAATACTCCTATAACTGAAAGCTGTTTCTTTATGAATTTCAAGAGTGTAATGGAAAAATAACAGCAACATTTTGCTGTCCATACCCTTTGAATTCTATAATGCAGATTATAAACAACCAAAATCTTTTACAAGGGTAGCAATCGAACTTCACAATTTTCACTAGATTGCCGCTTTCTAAATAATATTTGACAGACTTGCTGTGTGTTTCCTTATTTGTTTCTTTTTTTCTGTTCCCCACCTTTAGCACTTACCCTTTAGAAACATCACAGATGATGTGGTAAGATTTGAGAAAATTGGTGTGTTTTCTCTTCTCTCGGTTGTTCATCTCTTTAAAATCTAACATGTCTTCACTCAAAGTCATCTAATGTTCTTATTTTGAGGAGCAATGAAATTAGTCTTCATTGTCAGACATTGGATCCATTCACATCACATCATAGAGCACAGAAGGCTTCTCTGACTAACTCATGTCTTTGTTGAATTTGCATGTTATCTAGATAGCACTTTGCTCAACACATGTTTAACAGATGTTATGTGCTATGTTCATACAGTTCACATTGACAGCATTGCTTTTCTAACTCATTAATAGGCTGATTGTTGTGCCTAACCCGCAATAACCATTTAGATACAGTATGTTCATAATCTAACACATCTTTTATGTCTTTTAACTTGGAACCAAAAGTTCTTGTGCACCTTTCCCTATTTTGATTGTGTTTTCTGTGTTGTGTGCATAGCTGGACCGTTTCGCCAGTATTCGGATTCCGGGTAGTAAAAAGGAGCGGCCACCCATATCACACTCCAAACACAATCCTAATGATTGGTCCATTTCTTCATCGTCCAACTCACATCAGTTTGAGGAGCTTTCATCAAAGATCACTTCGGAAAAAGAGATCTTGGCACTGTTTGAAAAGATGATGGTATGTTGTGTTTGTCATAGTACAATATCATCAAAAACAATATAGAAAATGAATATTGAAGTGTAGTTTTAAAAACACAATGACACAAAGCTAATATTGTTAATTATTGTGGGGGTGTTAACTATATAAAAAAAACAAGAATATTGCAGATTAGAATTTCAACAAAATGAACCCTCTTTGTTTTTTTTGTCACATTTTCTTTTCAGGAGGACATGAACTTGAGTGAGGAAAAGAAGACTCCTTTGAGAGAGAAGGACCTAAACACAAAGAGAGAGATGGTCCTCCGGTACATTTTTACCTCCTCTAAAACTGTAAGTTTTTTGAATGAATGAATGTCTGACTTGGTTTTACCTCATATATTTTGCTGCCTAACATATAGTATATAACATATAGTTATATAAGTTAATGTCTGTTATGTCATGTTTTCTATTATTATTGAATCTTTTGAAAAAAATTAAAAATGTTGTCTCACATGGGACCTGGCCTGAGGAAAAACTTGAGAGAGCTTGATTATGAAATGTAATATGTAATATTATGA
>OMLP01015862.1:44337-76810 GCA_900302685.1 Spondyliosoma cantharus
ATGTAATATTATGATCAGGGTATATTGGATTACAAGAAGGCGCAATCTCATTTATCCTTCTATCTCTATCTCTAGAAGATTTAGTCACAGCTGCACTGGGTCTCATTTGTAAAAATAGACAAATACTACATTTAGGATGGGAATATTTAACAGATTTGTCAGTGAAATGTCCTATCAATGTCTGCTGAATGACGGCATACTGAGCTTGTCTCTCTGTTTTCTTCTTTATTGCTCTCTCTCCCTATCTCTATCTGGTTTGTACACTCCTAACCCAACCTCACCCAAAAAAAAATGTCTTTAATACCTTCTTTTGCTTTTGGGTGGTAGTGCATCACAATGCAAATGCAAATGGGAGTGGCTTGGTACGCATCTTAAATAACATTTTTTGGGCTGAAATGGATTATTAATTATATTTTGTGTTTGTGAGTTTTCCATCAGGGCTGATTGGTTCTCCGTCAGAGTTTCAGCCCGAAGCGTTTCCTTTGCTTCCTCTCAAAGCAAAGATAGATCCTGATAGAGGTGATAAAACTATCAGTGTACAGAGTAAAACGATTAAATCTCCAAAGAAATGAAAACTATGGATCATTCTTTGATTTCTCTACCCTTAAGAATAGAGTTGTATTGAAAGACCACAATGTGAAAGGGATACTCCATTAAATATCTACCCCAGAGCATGTTCATAGTTAATATGGGTTCATTCTGTGAGTCTTTTTGAATATTAATGAAAAGACAGCCGACCTGAGGTGGTTTTTTTTTGTTTGGTTTTTTTCATATTAACAGAGGCTTGAGAATAACCCCTTTCTGTGGGCACATCCTAACTTAAATCAACTGTTGTAACAAATAGACAGGCATTAACTAATGCTCAAGTTACCTTGCTTTGCTTTGCAGACAGCTCAGATCTTCCTTTACATGTTTTTTTCAAAAGGTTTTCCGGTTATCAAGTTGGCATGGTGTCTTGCAGAGAGTGTTGCATTTGTTATATTTGCTATAACCAGACATCCCTCCAAAGTTGCCTTAGGCTGTCCATCTCTAGTTACCATGGGGACCAGCCTGTGTATATGCCTGCATTTGCTTACCTGCATGGTAAAAGTACTGGCCAATGGCTGAAATGCAACAATGTGAAATCATTCAAAATACCTCCTTTATCAAATGCTACATGTACATAAGACATGGTATATTCAATATTTAGAGAGAGAGGTGATCAAAATAAGCATGTTAACATATGATATTTCTCTCATGTCAGTAATTACTGAGTTAATATATTATGACAGTTGAAAGTAGACATTCTGCAAGCTGGTTTTAATTCTGCTTTCAGTTCTTAAATCTCTCTTATGACCATGACATAGTCAAATTATGACTCTTATATTACGAGGCTGGTCAGGTTCTTGTGCTGTAATTTGCTCGCGCAGATCAATGCCAGGTCCTTAAGCAATAATACACTTGTGGTTCCTTAATAGAGCCGGGACCCGTTTTTAACCTGTTTGCAACTTAACAGATTTTATTACGGCCAAGTAGTAGCCAATATCCATAAACGTTAAGCATTTTGTGTTACCTCAAGCACATCCATAACATAACATCTGTACAGGGTTAGTAGTATAAATCTATTAAAAAAATATTATTATTATTATTTTTTTTTTTTACTTCACTGGTATCAGATCGGTACTTGGTACAGGCTGATACACAAAGTTAAGGTTATGGAATCAGTTATTAAATATTTGCAGCTGGATTCTTTTTTCATTTTTGATGATGAATTTCTCTGGTTTATGTCAGGTAAGGTTTCCTTGCAACCAAAATGTACTTTCCTGCCACCTCAATTTCATCTGCAATAAGACTTCGCCAATTATCCACTCAATACTGCATCCTAAATTGATTTGTGTTCCTTGCTGAAGTGTGTTTCTAGTTCGCAATTTTGGAAGGGAGTCTTGTCGAGGAAAAATTGACATATAATTTGTTACACAAAATAAATACTGACCTTTGCCAGTGTCTTGTGTAGTAGTAGTTGTTTTGAAATAACAATTGTGCTTCTTAGAGACCACACTGTAAATTTGCCTGAGGTGTCCCTGCTGTGTAGGAACTGGTATTTTACTTATTGTTCACAAGACCCATAAAGAATTTTCAGAAATGCCTCTCCTCCATCTCAGTGGTACAGTATATAGTATAAGATTGGGGACAGGGGGGAATTAAAACAATGTTCAGTGTCCTGAAGCAGTGTTTTTATTTGCAAAGAGAGCACAATATGCACATGCCCATATGTATATTTAAAACATTATTGGTCATTGTACTTGTTATCCTGTACACAAACTATGAAGAAATGTTTTTCCTAATGCACTATTAATATGATAGATGAGGATCAAAACTCACAGTCCTCGAACTGTGCAAAAATGCATTTTCAAGTTCAGCCAAATCTGAGATGAGGCTGGCTTCAGCAGTCTAATTCTGCCTAACTCACTGACTTTCTCAGGATGAGCTGCGAGCAGGCCTCAGAGACATTTAATCGGCTGGTATTAAAAATAGAGACAGAGGCTCACTGTCCCTACATTGATCGAGTGTAAATTGTGGTCTGCGGGTTTCTAAATTTCAGTTGTGGCTAAGACCTTAATTAAAGTGATTGATTGTGGAAGAAGCTGATCATTAAGAGAGAAACAAATGTCAAGTAGGTAAATGTACATTACAGAATTATACAGAACATATTGAACACTGAGTACTTACACATCTCTTTAGGTGCAGTCATAACACCTATACCAAATGCAGAGGGCTAAGTCAGAGCAGAGTGAAAATATTGTTTAATCTAACTAAATAAGCCTTAAAAAAGATAATGCTGATATAAGACGTTTTTGATATCGTAATATAAATCTGCAAACTCCCCTTTCAGCACTTTTTGCCATTTTGAATTTTCATGTTTGTTTTTACCCATTTATTAGTAATAAATGGGTAATAACATGTATTACCACCAGGTCTGCTTAAGGTGACATTACATAAGTATATAAGTTGTTTTCTTAATTTGCAAATCACATGAATTCACAACTGACTGAATCTCACCAGTTAAGGCCATTTTACTGGACCTTTTTGGATGCCCCAGAAGTAGTGGTGTTGCTTGTATCTGTCAATTGCAGACTAAACATAATATTTAGATAATGTTGACTTTTGCCACGGCAGGGACACGGAACCATTGTTGCTTGTTGAAATTGGGTGTAGTGTCAGTTGCTATCATCGTTGCTCATCTCTGTGTACTCTTTCAACCGTCTGATCTCGCTGAGGGGAGAAATGCCTCAAAATTTTGGCCATGCAGAGCCGGTGCTCTGAAAGTGAGTGCACTGTGAAACAGAGAGATTGACGCATTGTGGCTGTGCGCCACTTCCCTGTCCCGTTGTGAAGAAAGGAGGGCCACAGTGGTGGCTTAGATGTGGAAGGCGATGTGGGGAAAAGCTGCACCATTACCATAATTGTTGTAGGCAGAGATATTTGAGTGGAAATCACTGTGGGGGAATGAATAGACAGGATTTTTCTAGCAGGGTTGGAGGTGGACGTAATGTGAGGACAGTGATATACGAAGATTCATTGACGTTAGAAGTTACATTTTACCACAGCGCACTGCTGCTGACTATGGATGTCTTGCTGGTGCAGCAAAAGAGCCTTGTTTTACCTTTTGTGAAGAGTTTAGCTTGATATGATGCACAATAGTGGTGCACAATCCGGCGCATTCCAAATGATTCTATATATAATAATGAATACAGTTACTACATTGTATTTATATCGATCAATATATACCGAAAGAATAGAGTTATATTTTATTCATATTCAGTTGCAGCAAATATGTGGATGGGGCTGGGGTTGCAGGTGGGTCCACAGCTACTCTGATGCCAGCACTGGGCAAACTGGCTGTTAGTAATGCCTTTAGAGAGAAAGGCCCAGCCAGACGTGCCTATTGCCATGAGCAGCACTCATGTTTCGCTGACTGCTGAAGGCCTAAGAGAGTCTCAGAGACAAACCAATGGCCATCATCATGTCTCTCCAGGATGAGAGAAACATTCGACCACTGGGCCAGAAGAGGAAAAGGGAGGGAGGCAGACACTTACTGTATCCTTGATGGGCTGGTGTGCTGCCAGGGAGTGGGTGGAATTGGCAAAATTGTGCGGTTCCAGTTACCCTCGACAAAGCAAGAGACATATGTGGCAGAATCGGCCTAGGCGTAGAAAGAGTTGCAATCATTTTAGCCATGATGATGGCAACATTGAAGGGTGTTCATGTTGTTGTTGTCACTGAAGACCACTTGATTCATAGGACTACTCGGGAAGTCTCATGGTGCTGAGGCAGAGCTTGTTGGATTAAAACTATGGTGAGGTCCAGTGAAGGGTGGAGCACGTACCAAGCAGACCTTCTATCACAGGAGACATGAAGCCATAATGATACTTTTCCTCTATAGATTTTACTCTGCCCATATGGGTGATGAATTTCCTTTTTTAAGGTTAAAGAAGTGTTAATGATCACCACAACACCCATTCTTTGATGAATGAAGATTTTATCTATTTTTCTGTGTGAGACTTTGAGATCTAACTTAATTTTTGTTATATACTGAAGACAATATTATAGATTTGGGCTTGATGTGACAGGGGAAAGACAGACTGGGCATTGTTCCATTGTTTTGGCAGCCTGCAAGGGTTAGGGATTATTAATTCCTCCTTGTTGTGATGTAGGCTGATTTCTGAGGCCTTTTATGAATTGGAAAATGTACCCAACGATGTGTGACGTTTTGGCATTAGTGCAGTTCTCTCGATAAACCAAATACGTGTAGCTTTCTCTGTACACTACCCTTTCACTTATAAACACAGGGAAGCTTTAGCCTTAAGTGTCTTGTTACTGTCTTCTAAAAAAACTGCTACATGTTTATGAACTAGATGTATGTAGATTGTTATTGGTCAGGGGTATACAGTGGTCAAATACATGTAAATAAGAAAGTTGTACATTCATAAAGTTATCTAAAGGGTACATGAATATCAAGCCTAGGACAGTGGGAATCAGTTTGACCTTTTAGCCACGCAAGTACAAATAAAGATGTATGTAATAAAACAATCCAAATCTATATGCTACAGTTGATATGGTTTCATTTTTCATGTGATTAAGGATTGTAGAACCCTACAGTGTAGCGGATGATCCGCTAATTGCTGTGATTTCTGTGTTGATGAGTGGATTTTAAACCAACATGAAAAGATTTTAGATTCTGTGCCCCTTTGGAAATATGCTGTTTGGGAAATGTGTAATTTTGCTGTGAAATATTTGGAGGTTTGAAAACTAATTAAGAGACTTCACTTACTATCATATTAAAGAGAAGTGAAGCATGAGCATTTAGGTTTATGCATAACCTTGGGCTTGCTTAAGGATTTTGGGCTGCAGGCTTCGATCAGGAGCATGGAAAAATGAGGTGCGAAAAAACAAAAAACAGACACTGGATTCCTGTGTACTGTGTAGCGGCTGCATTACTGAGTTGCAAAGTGGCTCCTGCTTGCCCTATCTGTTGACATGGAGTTTGACTTTGATAATTATCGATAAATATGATGACGTGATATTCCTTTACAGAAAAAAGAGCGAGAATGCTGGAGGGGGAATGAGAGGGAGCGAGGGAGAGCACGTGAAAGAAGGAAAGTAAAGTAAAAAAACTGCCCCTCACCTGTGCCCATGCTAATGAATGAAAAGTTGTCACATCTGTGATTTTTTCATGTTCATTAATAGACTAGCACTATTGCAGTATACTTGACCTGCTATTGATCGATCTGCAGGGTGTTTGAAACACTATATGCTATTTAATTGTCAGGCAGCAGTAGTAGACAAATTCACATCTCTATTTGTATGGGTTGTGCAGATGGTGAGTTTTGCAGATTTTTGTCATTATTGGATGTTGAGAGTGGGCAGGTCGGATAGCAGCGAAGGAGAGAGAGGACAATGACATGCAATGGTCTGGTGACGGTTGTAGCCATGTGTCCGTGTGGCATGTGCTGTAACCATTAGCTACCATTGCGCTCCATGCGGATCGTCATTTTGCATGTAATTCCACGATAAGCTCCCTTTTGACATTTTTCCAGTGTGAGTGTTTTGCGAGTTTATTTGATTTGCTCTCATGATTGGTCTTTATAGAGACCACATATCAAACCATTTACAACATCGGCCAACAAGGATTGGTGGCTGATCAATTTGAGCACTGAGCACTTCAGTAGAAGTTACCATAATAGAAAGAAATGTTTTTCATTTAACTTACTTGCACCTGTGCTAATCCTTCCAGCTCATACAAACTGATTTTAATGATAAAAATAAGAGATTCTAATTGGATGAGCAACACTTCCATAGTGTGGGCAATGTTTAGAATGGTAAGGGTCATAGAGAAATTCTAGAGTCTAGAATCCAGACAAAGGTGGCTTTTTCCTTGGGTACTTTTGCCCGATATGGGCATTTTTTCACTGGGAATTGGCAATTTTGAATGTGGACCCAAACCCGATTTTTAATTTATTTTAGGTCAGAGCACAATTTGTGTCAGAACTCAGATGCACGTGTAACGTTACTCTGGCAAACTAAATATATATATATATACTAAATATTTTGAATTAGAAAACGAAATCAGTCCAACGGTGACATGTAACATCTGCAATACGACAGCTGTGCCGAGGGGTAACAAAAGAGCTGTATTTAAATTAAAAAAAAAATACGGCATATAAAAAACCTGTCCTGGACACAGTGACATGGCCAAAAATATGACAGAGAAGGTCATTGAATTAATCGCTCTGGATAGCCAGCTCATCTCCATGGTAGAGGATCAGGGTTTTCTTCGTCATCTGGAGTTTTGAATCCCTGCTATGCCCTATGATCTCGGCATTACATTATATTGACTCCACTTTCGAGTTACAACGTGCCGGTATGCGCACAAGTTTCATACTACAGAGCATGTAAAATAGGCAATCGAGGAGATGCTGAATGTGTGTGAAATAGACAAGCAACAGGTCAATGTCATTTTTCGTGACAACATAAGGAATATGAAAAAAAGCAATGGATGATATGGAGGTACCAAGCGTGGGCTGCGTCCCGCTCACACTACAGCTGGCTGTATACGAGGGTCTGCTGTCACAGTGCAGCGTCACAGACTCACCTGCTAACACAAGGAAGGTGGTAGGCCAATGTTGCAATAGCGTATGCAGAATAAGAAAGAGCCATATGAAAGTATATACTTTGTTTCAACAAAATAAAAAAAAAATATTAAGGAGCAGCTTGGATGCAGGTACTTTTTTTCTTAATGCAGCTGTATTATCCAGGAAAATATTAGTTAAGGCTAAGTATTGGATTGAGACTCAGTATCAGCATTTACTAAATTTTAAAGGACTCGGATCAGGATTGGAATAAAAAAAAAAAAAACCTGATCGGGACATCCCTAAAAAGGGAAATTGACACAGGATTTTTTTTTTCAGTGTTCTGACTATTCAGACTTATTGCCCTCATGTTGTTTTGATTTGCTTGGCTACCCTTAAGATTTGTTCTTTCTTTCTCTCTTCCAGGGTAGCTTGAGAAGTAGCCATCAGATATCTCCTCAGGAATTCCTTGGAGAGCTGAAGTCAGGGGTGATGGATGAACGGCTCTTTGCTTGTCTGGACTCACTGCGAGTGTCCCTCACCAGCAACCCTGTCAGGTACAGTACAAGATTATGACAATGGGGATAAACTTGCTCTTTTATGCTTAATGGCCTTTCCTTTTGTCTCTTTTTGTATTCTCTTTGCAAGAAATACACAATAGTTAATTCAGTTTTCTCTAAGAAATGTTAGCACTTAATCAACAAAGTGGATGCTCCACTATTCAGTACAGGCTAGTAGTTAATATAGTTCATAATGGGGGTTGGCAGGATATCATATAGGTCATCCTCTCTATCTGTCTATCTAATTTAATCCAATTCTCTCTCTGTCTGAAGTTGGGGATTAACAAATTTGTTTCACATCATCATAAAATGCCTTAACCCCCAACATGTAGTCTTTTTAACACTCAGACAGCCACATACTATTGCCACATACAATGACATATGCATAAAGATACATTATTCATTTGAATACAGTGAGCAAATTACACAATTGATGTGATGGATTCATAGTTTGAGTATGGGAATTGCTAATCAATCGGTTTCTGCACCTTGCATACACTGCACAATGCGTTTAGAGACAACTCTATCTGTTGGGATGTTGAATCAAACTAAAACATAAAATCCTTTAATTTTAATTGGTTACCAAGCTAATGCACCTGTGAGAGGCAACATCTACACCAAAGTCTCTTTTCAGGACAGTTGTCTGCACAAGGACCGTTCTCAGATTGATATTAGATTTGAAGCAGAAGCCGTCCTGAACCAACACAGGTCTTCAAAAAACCTTTCAGAGAGACAGAGACAGGAGATAAAGATCGACTGTAAGATACTCTTGATTGCACTGCTTGAGAAGCTATTGAAAAAGACACTAGCGTATCACCTAGAAATGAGAAGCATTGACCCAAGACGCATAGCAGAATCTAAAGAGCTGTGTGTGTCTTAAATAAGACTGTAATCTTGAACTAGCTGTTGTTGCTAAACATGCAGATGGGACAGTGTTTGATAATACCCTTAAGAAGTTTAGGGAGTTTTGTGACTCAACTGCTTTAAATTCAGGGAGCGGATCAAGTGGTCACCCTGCTGTATGAAACAATGGGACAATATATTCTACTCTACCTATGTCATGGACCGTTCATAGAGGATGTTTTACCAACAATTGACTGTGGAGAATCAGAGGGACAAGTCTCTGGTGGCTCAAAGGGGCATTGCTGACGATGTCAGGTTTGTTTGGGGCGTAATAAAGGGAGAGATCACCAAAGAGCTATTACTCTTAGCTGTAGGAGCCAGGTACTGTGGCTAACTGGATGAAGGAGGAGAAAAAGAAAGAGCAGCATGCTGTTGACCTGAAGAGAAAGGCCTTCACAGATGAGCTTGATGATTTGAAAAAGAAGAGGGCTAGGAGAGAGGCTGACATTTGCGCCCCTTAAGAAATCTGTGGATGAATACGCTGAGAAAGCAGAAGCTACATGCAAGCTGACCTTCATCGTCACATCCAGCAATTTCAGCTGAACGGCTGAAAAGAAATGAAAGGCCTGGGAAGGGAAAGATGTTTTCTGCAAAAGTTATAGGAGGTACAGATGGCTTAAAAAACCCTGTATTCTATAGAAACGGGTTCCTAACTGCTTGACACTGCTGCCTTCTAAAATGTACTGGTATGTGTCAGTGTTACTTGATAAAATGCTTTTTGACAATTTATTTATTAATTATCTTTCAGATATCATTGTCTCTTACTGATGTGTCAGTATTAAATACTGTAATTCTTTATCCTTTGATCAAATGATATAAATTGTGATGGATTTTTATTTTATTTACCTTTATTACGCCCCAAACAAACCCGACATGGTCAACAATGCCTTTGAGCCACCAGAGACTTATCCCTCTGATTCTCCACAGTCAATTGTTGGTGAAACATCCTCTATGAACGGTCTACTGTATACTTTGATATTTTTTTCAAGACATTTCACAGAACGTGTGGTCATGAACAAATGAACTGATGAACCCTGACTGAAGATCACAATACCTCTTTACACTCTACACAATGTCTTTCTCGGGAAAATAGTTCTGTCATGCTGTTCACAGCTGATTGAGGATGACTGTGGTCTTGCATCATCTTATAGATTCTCGCCTTGTGTTTTATGCCTGATATATTTCTGTTTGCAACGTGTTGTGCTTTTGATCCAGAGGCTGTTATTTACACTAGTGATCAATCATCATTTTTTATATGAGGTGAGAGTTTTAAAACTCCACTTAGATCACAGGAGTTTGAAAATTCTGACAAGTTTAAAATTGTGTTTAAACATATGAATATGCAAATACATTTTTGCTGATTATCCACCTTGAAATACATTCTCAAAATAGAACTTTAGAAAATAGCTTTACATCCCACATTGCATGATATTATTGAACATCTCTACGAAGCAAGTAATCACGTGGTACTCTTTCACAGTCATAACCAATTCAACATTAGTGATAAAAATGTTTGAATATTGTGTGAATTTATACAGGCGTATATGTTGTTAACACAGCATACATTGACTGTCTTGAAACCATGACCTTCATGGTTTTAAGCCTTGACATGGCTAAGAAATCCATCCTACTGCCAGGCTCATCTTTTTTAGTTCACTTTGAATAGCACTCATGCCCAGCACTGCTCTATTGCACCTACTTGCACAGTATGGTGCATCAGTGGCATGTTTACTGTATGTAGGAGTCAAAGAAGAGGGACTCAATAATGTTTCCTAGAACCTGTTGAGCACTCAAGCTCTATCAAGATAACCAAGAGAAAACCGGTGTTAAGAGCATGTAATCATGATGCCCTGAGTCACGCCTAGTTTTTTATTAGAATAATTGAGATTTGGGAAAAATGTACTAATGACACTGACTTTCATAACTTGAATTAGGCAAAAAGAAATTAAGTGTTGATTTTGTTAATTGTGAATATGATGAGATACGTTAGTCATTTACCTTTTCTGATGGTGAAGATGAGACATTAGCTGATATTAGTAAGTAACTATGACTGGATCTAATCAGTGTGGTCATTCTACCTCATTTGGTTGGACCTGTTACTTCATCCACTAATTGGAAAGTTGGTGGATCAATCACTGACTCCAGCTACAATCACTGTCTCCTTGGGCAGACCAACTGATCCATGTGTTGCCTTGGTGTATGAGTGTGTGTCTGAATGCCTGAGCATAGACGTTTCACAGGGTGCTGTGGTTAGGAAATGAGCAGGTTGGCATCATGCATGGCAGCCTCTGCCATCAGTGCATCAATGTGTGTGAATGGGTAAATGTGGCATGAGGCGTAGAGCGGTTTGAGTAGTGGGTGGACTAGAAAACTACTGCTACAAAAAAAATGTCTACATTGTAGGAATCGAGTTATTACAATAGGCACATAAAGGTTATTACTAGAAAGCTGGCTACATTAGCTGTCTTCACTAATGGCAGTTGAAACAGTGACGTCAATAGTAACTATGCACACCTACTGACACCACATGTGTGACCTTGAGGAAAATGTGGCCTTCAGGTACTGACTGGTAACGACGTTAGCCCTAATAAAACAGTCACGCTATATATCACACTATATAGTATAGTATAATGACAAAGTTTGTCTCAACCATAAATCTATCTTGGCTAGAAACAGTCAGCCGACAGCGCTAACCACTAGCTTTCTAATAGCCCCATTACAATCCTGAGTTGTGGAATTGATTTGGCAGTAAAGGTATTTTGTCTTCCACTGTTTTCGGATGCTGATCACTGTCACTTTCTTGGCACTGTTGTAACAAACCATCCATCCAACCCGTCTGATATCAGGCAGTTGCTTTCTGCTAGTATAAGGCTGACAGACTTATATGCTCTCTCATCAGATTCCATTTAGCAGAGCAGAGTGACTTAGAGGTAATTTGGTACTTCCTGCAGTTCCAAAGTGACACACTGTGACGCTTGCCTCTGACTCCTGTATACTTTACCTACAACAGCTATTCCAGCTCTCTCTCTTTTTGTGAACAGAGGCCACAGTATTGGCCCATAGGACCAGCAAGGCTACAGGATGTAATTGCATAAAATGGATTTGATAAATGGATCTGACAAACAAGTGGAAATTGGTATTTGATATTATATTAAAACTGACCTTCAGATTTAAGGCCCCAGATTCTTTTTCAGTTAAGCTAGGGTAAAGTTTAGCCTCTCTCTTCCTTACGCAATGTTTTAATAAACCTTGGGTGCTCTTCCTGTCTCTCATGCACGTACCACCCATGTACTACCCACACAGATTCGAGATTACTTAAAATGATCATACTCATAGAATGGTTACAAGTACAAAATATACATATACTTGCATTTGCTTTTTCTTATTAGGGAATTCTGCACACAGTGGCTGCTTTTTTACACTTGTATTATTTAATGCAATCCAATACAACAGCTTGTCATGAATTCTACCTTTTTCAAAAATGATGTTCAGGTTAGATTAACCCTGACATGTATGTATGGATAGCTTCTTAAACTGCTATTGTTACAAATCCTTATTATGATACCTCAGCTCTATTTCACAACCCTTTTTCAAAGCCCACAATAAAAACTTGCTTTGCACTATTTCACACCATTTTTTAGAAATTAAATCTTTATATGAATATAAACAGCATAATCTTTACGTGTTGCGTAGTTTTTACAAGCATCGTCAGTCAGTCCTCCCTGAATTAAATCACCTCCTATTTATATTTCAGATGTCCCACATTGCTGTGACTTCAGCCTTCTCCTTTTCTCTTTCCCTGGAGAACCCTGCTGCAGTCAGTTAACTTGCTATGCTCTGGACAACATTTTAAATATATTTTTTCAATGTGTGCTTCATAACTGCTTTAGCAGAGTGCAACACTGTGCTGCACTGCCTGGGAACCTTGGAGGCATTCTCCTGAGACTCTGTTAAAGTCAAGCTACCTTAGCTGTGAAGTTAGCCAGATAAGGTGCCTCATTTTTCTCTTTGATTTATGACTGTTTTTGTTTCCCAGGGAATGGGATGATGAATTTGTTTTCCTTATTTTTTTAATGCTCTCTCCCTCGGTCTGTTTCGTGGTGTCTTTTTTGAGATGATAGCCCTCAGTCGAATATTGCTGTACATCTTTTTAATCTGTTGATGGTGTGGCGTGATTACAGAATGCCTCTGAGATTTTTAAGTAAGAATTAATCACTGTTTATTGCATTGCATAAAATACAAATAGTTTACAGTATCCTAGACACATCTTGGGAGACCAATAAAATAGGATAATTTTTTTGAAAAGTCATATGGGCATTTTAGGTAATGTTCAAGTAAGAGGTGAAATACTGTAAGTAGTCACATTTATGTGTGTCAGTAGTGATCTGAACACTGCTACCAGACAATACAGTAGCAGTAGTTTGCATAACTGGAAATAAGTACTGAAATTAGAACAAATGCTCCATGCCATGCACAAATCAAGATGGATGTAATTATTTCCAAGATTGCCCCATTTCAGGCCTTGAAATAATATTTTGGGGAAAATATATAATAAATAAATAAATAATCAAAATTTTACAACATGAATATTTCTGCTCTGAAATCTTACATTTTTATCACTCTGAAGCTTGAACTCTGGAGAGGCTAAAAAGCATCCCTCTACCAGATTTTAGCTATTGACATACCTGCAACACAGTCACCATTTGTAGCTGGGGGAAAACATACCAAGCAACAAAACTTTTGCTGCAGGTCTGAAAGCTGCTTCTGCAGCTCTGTGATCTACTTTGTGACCTTTGTAAACATTAATGGACCCCGGGCCATGCTGCGCTTTGATACTGCACTCGTCTGTTCTGTGTCCTGTCTGTATAATTCCAAAACAATTGCAACATTGAGAGGTAGCAGCCAGAGAT
Source organism: Spondyliosoma cantharus (assembly GCA_900302685.1). Taxonomy (NCBI): domain Eukaryota; kingdom Metazoa; phylum Chordata; class Actinopteri; order Spariformes; family Sparidae; genus Spondyliosoma; species Spondyliosoma cantharus. Next base: position 57,820 of record OMLP01015862.1, read on the forward strand.
AAAGCAAAGAAAAGCAGTGGGATGTGCTTTCAGATAATTTTTGCAAAAAACAAAGCTCCAAATGCTGATGACAAGTGTCTCGTTTGGGATGTGGGAGTGGTGCCAGATGTTAGAACTAATGAAACCCAAGGACTTTGAGAGCATGCTAGATTAGCAAACTAATTTTAAAATACTAATTACTTTAGTGTCTAGACAGACAGCATGTCAAATGCAAACTATGTAAGGGTACAAGGATAAACAGGTCACTTTGTGAATATAACTACTGAATCCTCTTTGAAAGTTATTATCATTAACATTTATTTATTTGATCAACAAGGATGCTACTGTTTTACTAAAATTGTATTGGCTAATGTATAAGAAACATTTCAGCCTTAATCGTATTGTTCTCTTAAATATGACTAGATTAGTGTGTGACCACATGATGCTTGCAGTACATTGATAAACCCAGTAATTACAAGGAAGAAACAATTAACAGATAGCTGACAGGCCGTATTATTAGAAATAAAAGCCTCAATGCTGTCGGTGCTCACCACTTTACAATCAAAACATCAAGCACTTTCTAATAATGTTTTAAAATGTTGCGTGGGTGTCTTTTTAAATCAAAGCACAAGTTAGCTGTCCTTATGGAGTTATATGATTTAAGGCACCAAAGGATGCTAACTAACTTGGCTTACTTAAGCTTCAGTAACGTGCTGCAGTGCCAATTAGGCTATTACCTGGCTGCAGTGGTCCATTTCCCTTTGAAGTAAAAAATGTTTTTACCTTCCAACATTAGGGAGTGCACATTCAAATTCGAAAGCACTACCAGTGCTAACATATTGAGTGACTGCTCTCAAATCAGATATGCCTAAATCTTCACCAAAGAAGCCTTTCTTTGGAAAATGTTGAAGAAAAACAGAGCAAACAAAATAAGAATCTATCATTTGTTAGAGGTCTCAAAAACAAAAGTACTGTTTGATACTATTCTTTCCTTTCCTAACAATCTAAAAACAGACACATAAACCTGTGTACATTCATCTTTCTACAACCCCCATACTCCTTTTCAAGAAATTAAATTCAGATAACAGCCTCCAATTTTATGTTGTCACCTTGAGAATGTCTGTAGATTTGATGCTGGGAGGCATGCAGCTTGGTGATTAGAACAGTACAAAAACTGAATGCTAATGTTGAAAGATGTTATTCAGTTTCAATCAGGAGGGAGGTGCAGTCGCTCACAATCTCAATCACACTGTCTTTGCCTCTGTTTTATGCATACATAAGGGTGTCTGCCTAAAATTCACAATCCAATATGTAATGTTTTTTTTTTTGTTTAATCTGTGTTCCTTATTTGAATCACATGTAAAACTTCTCTATTCTTTAAAAAAAAGTCCATGCTCCATCTCCAATTACCCAGCATCAACCTTGGGTGAACACCTTGGATCTCCAGTATATAATTTTTCAGTGACAAGGAACAAACACACAATTTTTATCTTTATTTCTGTCCCTTTTTGATTGTATCCAACAGTTGTTTTCATAAGGTGATAGTTTGTTTCTTCTGTTATGCTATTCATCAATATAACACTCCTATTCCTTCATCTGTTTTAAGTATAAGTTTAACAATCATTGTAATCTGATAGTATGAAGACTAAAGGATTGTGTAAATGAATCCCTTGTTTTTCTGTCTGTCCATGTGAGTTTTCACACAACATTTGGATCCACACAAAGCCCAGTAGCTCAAGCCAGAATTCATTACAACCTCCTACCTGCCTCAGGTAGTCATTTAGAAGGTTAATGAATATGATGAAAAGAAGGGCTTAATATGCGATATTTCAACTAGCATTGTAGAGCAGGGATTACTTTCATTACTTTGCTTGTCTTTGTAGACGGCATTTACTTTTTCAAGTGATGGTTCCCTCACTTAATGGAAAGAAATCTGCCCCTTTATGGGAAATTAAATCTTTAGATATAAGCTTGCGATTTTACTCCTTTCATTGCAGGCAACTGTCCCTGGGATCCATCAAGGGCACCTTCTCAATCAGATATGTCTAAAATCAACTTTTGCATGAAGGAACTTGTTGAAAAGATACATTGATTCTAACATAAGTTATACTTGTTGCAGTACAGGAAATCATCAGATTTGATAATTAGATAGCTTTGGTTTCATTTTCATTGTCCATTTTGTGGATCGATTGGGCTTATTACTGGTCTTATTGAGAATCAGTTTTGTGTGAGACAATTGAAGGAAAGTATCTAGAGTATTGGTATGCACTGTATGTACAGTGAGAAAATGCAGATTACCTAAAGCTACCAGCTCAGCAAAAAATGGAAAAAAACAGTTGGATATTGCTGTATCACTTTGTCTCAATCATCACTGCTTGTATATTTTACATTTTCATAGTTTTAGGGTAAATGCAAAAAAGTCATCCCATGTCTGGGATTCAAGATTGAGTCTGTATCCCATTACAAACATCTAAGAATTGTATGAGATGATTATCCCTCAGTATAGCTACACATCAGAAACTGGGGAAAAAACTGAAGCTTTTTGGAATTGCTTTATGATTTTTTTAGTCTTGCTTTTCCTGCATGACCAAAAGGAGAATATTCGCTGCCAGCTTTATGTCATTCCTGGACTGTGGTGATGTTGTATACATGCATATGTCATGTGTCTAACACTGGATATGCAATGGATGCTCTGCTCGAGTTGGATGGAGTGTCTTGTCCTATTTTATCGCACATTCAAACATATTCTTATTCACAAAGCTCTTCTTTGTCTGCTTCCATCCTACTTGCAGAACTACATCTTTCAAAAACCGACAGGAAGTCACTGTCATCGCTCCCAGGACTTTTTTCCATTAACTCTCCCTAAAGTCTCAGTAGCATCAGTACACTGCTCTGTCTGCTTGGAATCAGCTAGAGAATTGTCCGAATCTTTGGGAGCTGGCGCCACTGGATGCATTTATAGTGATTCTAAACCGTGTGGAAGACAGGACATCTGGCTGTGGATGTTTTTTTTTTTTTGTCTTTAATTGTTACATGTTTGCTTTATGTCTGCAACCACAGAACTGTGCTGCCGCCTGTCGTGGGCAGATTTTGAATCTCAGTGAAACTTCACTTCATGGTTGAACAAAGGTTAAGCAAATATTGTACATCAGAAATGTACTGATTTTGCATAATTGCCTATATTATGGCTTACGTGTAAGTAACTGTAATTGCAGTAATGAATTGCCAAACACGTTTGAGAAAGGTTTAGCAAGGTTGACACCATAACACAGTAATACTGTAAAAGTTAACTTCTTAACTGTAAAATGACTGGTTAGTTACATATCTTGGTCATAAAGATTTTCAAAATGTTTTTTTTTAATGTGATGAATAAAAAACAAACAAAAACAACCAAACTGAAACATCAATGTCATCATTATTGTCCTTAAATATTCAGTATTGGTCAGGCTATACAAAATTGAATATATATAGATTACTAAAGCTTTAACTGTGTTTGAACATGCTTTCCATTTGCTGTTTCACTCTATAGGTTTTTCTTATCAGGCATGCAATCCTGTGTTTACACTTTTTCTGGCTTAAAGTTTCCACAGTGGTCGATGTGATGAAAGAGTTGCTGTCAGTTGTCAGTCTTACACTGTTGTGATATTGATTTAATGTTTGTTGTTTCAGTTGGGTGCAGAGCTTCGGACATGAGGGTCTTGGACTGCTGCTGGACATTTTGGAAAAGTTGCTGTTCAAGAAACAGTAAGTTTATACTTATACTGTCATTCATGTTTATTCCTGTGCACTCTTACCTAGGTATTTGTGTATTCATACAATGAATGCAAACAAATAACAAGTAATCAAAAATACTGGTAATTTCCACCTTGTTAAGCCATTTTAACAAAATGCTGTTATTTATGTTTGCCGGTGTATTTGCTAGTCAAAAGATGACTTTAGTGTTCAAATTGATTTCTATCATCAACACTTTTTCTTGCAGTGTCTTTCTACAAACCTTCCTCCATCTGGAAATGAAAATTGTGTTCTTCAAGCTGTACATTAGAGATTAACTACCCCTCATTACTTTTTATCCATAGGCAAGAGAGGATTGACAAAAAGAACCAACATAAAGTTGTCCAGTGTCTCAAAGCCATCATGAACAATAAGGTAATGACAATAGATTTTTCTATGATCAAACCCATTTGATAGTTTTCCTTACATTTTGGTTGTACAGTAAACAGAAAAAACTCTGCAATGCACTCATCTGATTTCTTGTTCATAGCCAGAAGTTCTTTGTGTGAAAAACTGTGTTTTCGATGTAATGAACTTTCATTAAGGAGCCAGTGTGATGGTGGGTGTGTCTTGTACTATGTGTTAATGTTAATAGGAAATGGATCCCACAATGACAGTTTTGTCCTTTTACCCTTTGGGAAAAAAGTCTATTTTAAATAACTTTCTGTATTTTGAGTTTAGTCTGTTCTTCAAGGGTAATTTTAGTCTCATCCACATCAACATCTGGTGTTTTCGTGCAATTACTAAATAAGGCACCTGGGATTTCAATCACAAAGGGCATATGACCAGTGGAGGAGATGAGCAGCATCACAACAATACGCCGCTAATGAAAGGCAGGCTAACTAATGTCCTGATGCAATATGGATGGCAATGTGTGACACATCTGCACAGATCCTGGCCTACAAAAAATTCATCTGGAGTTAGTACTTTCTGCTAAAGAATTATAGGAGAGAGAGGCTGTGAATAAGAACGAGTGTAAGGGTGTATATATAAGGTAAAGTTATTGAGAGAGGGAGTGATTGTTTTAGTGTTGTAATGTACTACTGCACAAATTAATAACCATCAGTCACAAAACGGTGTGTCTGTGTCTGTGTTGATTTGCTGTGTTTGAATATTGCATCTCAAACAAAGTTGACATTTTTGAATATATCTATCTGTTTGTGTAGTGGATATAAGGATGGCCATTTAACACAAATGTGGGTTACAAGATAAAGTACCCAAGCAAAAGAATCAAAATGGTATTTTGAAGAAACATTACAAGTAGGGCAGGACAGTAAACCAAAAATGTATTTATCCTGACATTGCTGTAAATGGGTTTTCTTCATGCAAGCTGTCATTTATAGCATTAATGTACCTAAAAGTGCAATGAATCACTGTCAGTGTTTTTTCCCCCCAAAGAATGTATGTATTTTTAGAACTCATCTTGTTATTATTTTATTAGATTGTGTAATTTGTCAAAGGTAACAACAGAATTTGACAAAACAATGTAATTAAATTGTGATAAATCATTTCCACTTCAGGTCAGTAGAAAATAATATGGAATTATCGTCCAGGCCGAAGCACTTGTGGATCTAAATATGTTCCGATGAAGTAGCTTTTTCGCACAGTGCTTCAGGTTTTTCTCCTCGTGTGCTGTTAGTCTACAGAAGCAATAGAGAAAAAAAAATCTTGCCACATGGAGCTAAAACCCAGCGGAGACAGATATACAGCAGCTTTGGCACAAAGTGTGCTGTAAGGTCTCATGTAATCCTGCGTCTCAACAGGCGCCAGACGGCAGCATTTACCCGTAGGCCTCTCTGTCAGCGCAGACCTTTCCCTGGCTAGAGAGGCATCTTGGGATGGGATGTACCCACAATGCCAAGAAGACAGGTGTTCACTGCCAGCTGTCAGTGCAGCCTTTCTTTTTGCTGCCTTTCTGCGTCAAGTCACGCAGTTGCGTGCATGGTATTGTCTGTCACCGATGGCATGACGACGAAATTCAAAAAGTTGAGACACTCAGAAGCTCCCCATTTGAACAACGTAACGGGATCAAGAAAACCTATCTCATCCATCTAGGTTTAATGTGTTTGCTAAGATGCATATTTAATCCAAAAGCATGTAGGTTAAAGCTCTGAGCTTTTACTTCTATTTCATTTTCATTACTTAAGTTTTCTTTGTCAACACTGACTTTGGTTTTGGTCAGTAGTATTTAAACTGTCCAAGGTTTTACTGTTTCAGAAAATACATCAGAAATGTGTGTTTTGAGTTGAGAAGAATGACACAGGGAATTCAGCAATCACATTTTTTACGATGACAAAAGTACATAAGTATGTTGGATTACTGCGCTCTTGTCATGAAGTGCCATATGTGAAGCCATCGATTGTAAAAAATAGTTAAGATGGTAAGTCAAGTTGAAGATGGGGAGTGTTTCTTACATAGTCATCATAACATTTACCTTCTTCAGATAAAAAGACATCTTATTACAACATAGCTTGGTTTGCTGGCTGTCTCCTCAAATTAATAAAGCCCACATCGAACAGGCAAAAACTATCATTTGTATGCTCAGTAATGCTTGGTGTTTCTACCAAAGCATTTTTATAAAAAAAAATCATTACACAATAAAAGTGAGAAAAACAAAAAAGAAAATCCCTTTTTGACACCTTTCTTGGTAAAATAAGTCCTTTCATTGCTATACAAAGACTGAATTAATTTTAATGTATTGTTCTTACTGGAAATTTTCTTTTCTAACAAATTAGACATTGATTTATTATCTTTGCAAAAATTAAGCACAACCAATTCTCATTGTTAAGCAATAATTACAGCTCTGAATGTTGCTGAAACTATTCTTCATTGTACAAAGCAGTTATCACACCCTAGGATTGCATACAATATCCGTTTTTTTTCTTGTATTGAATCTTCTTGAAATATTTTCTTCTCTTTGCTGGCTTCAGTCTCAAGCGTAAATTAAAACCCACAGAGTATAATTTTTCTAAATAAGTTAATAATTACTTTGCCATTCAATCACATTTTCACATGACATTGTATTCTTGTTGTTGCAATTAGGCAGAATTACAGCATATTTGGCTTTGTCTTTTCTGCAGTATGGCTTGGATCGAATCCTGGGGGAGGAAAAAAGTCTTGCGCTACTGGCGCGAGCCATTGATCCCACCCAGTCTGGCATGATGACTGATGTGGTAAAACTGCTGTCAGCCATCTGCATTGTGGGCGAAGAGAACACGTACGTTGTGGCTTCATTTATTCATCAACATACTGTATAAACTGAAAGTATTACTGCTTTTCAAATGTTGAAAGATGTTATTTTATTTATTATTTTGATTACAAAATGGGAAAAAGTCTTGACTGTCCTTTCCAAATTATGATCCAGCTGATGACTCTCCTTTATTTATTTTCAATGAACATTGAACAGCATTTATAGTGAAAAGCATCAAAAGCATAAAACAGCCAAAAGGCTGAACTTCTATGATACCTCTAAATTTTATTTTGGAGTCAGGGAAAATAAAGCCTGCGATGCAGTCTTTTGTGAAAGCCAATGTCACTCTCAACAGAATGTATGCCATTGCTGCTTGGTGTAGACAAGGTGTTATTTTTGTTTTGGTATGCAGAAAACATTGACAGGGAAAATGAGCGGAGCGATTTAATTAACTGCACTTTCAATTTAGATATTATAAGAGTTATTTTAAGAGTCATTTAAAAAAGTAGTACAGTTTGCATTTTCAGGTACAAGATATAACAATATGTCAAGTGAGTCTTTAATTACAATCAAAATTAATGAATTATTCATCATACATTTTAGTAATTTTAGATCACAATCCTACACATGCCTCAAATCTTAGGCCAAGTTGACAAGGATAGGACCATGTATAGTGTGGCATAAGAGAGAGCTTGTGGTCAAAGTACCTTCAAATGAACCATACCTTTTAATTTTTTGCAAATTGTGAGCTTATGCATTCCATGTTCTCATTTAGTTTGGAAAAGGTCCTTGAAGCTATCACCACAGCAGGGGAATGGCGAGCCACAGAGAGGTTCAGTCCCATTGTGCAGGGACTACGAGATCGCTCAGTTCAATTACAAGTAAGTGTGAAGTACATGTAGAGCATTGCTGTTTCCTTCACATTTCTCTGAAATGACATATGAATAGCTGTGGGAAGATGACCATTCCAAAATATCACAGCCACACTGTGCTCAGGGTTTCCACATTTCTTTTATTATTCTCTTGTTCTAAATCAAAGCCGATGTTATTGTAGATTAGTATCGTAGTCGCTTTTGTATTGTAAATTACAAATCCCGTCAAAATGCAAAACTGAAGCACCTTTAATATATTGCTTAAATATATTGTATTTATCAGATATTTTTGTTATTCAGTGCCTAGAGTTCATTAACTGTTCTTCAAGCAAATTGGTTCACACAGTGGTGTGGATTTAGTGTTGAGGTGCATTTTTAAGATCATAGACCTTTTACAGTTCGCAGACATTACCATAACCATAGTGTATTGTGCTAGCTGTTCTATTAGGATATATAATAAAGGTCTTCCATGATTGAGTATTGTATGTAATCAAGTTTACTGATGATAGTGTTAGTATTTCAGGGGCAAAACAAAAAACCCTACATCAATAGATTACAGATTTCACTAACCTATACTGAAAGAATTATTTTCTAAACCAATGTTAATGTAATGTAAACTTGGAATCCTTTCCAATCCACTTTTGAGTTTCAGAGGTTTCTACCTACCCATGCACATTGCCCATTTTATCATCTAAACCACTGGCTTTACATATAATCCCTCTCTTTCAGATGTAATACCTTCCCCTGATATAAATACACTTGAGATGTATATGGGCTCATTTATACAGAGACTGCATTGGTTTGTGTCACAGTAATGTAATTTGTGATTAAAGTATGTTGTCAGCATTTTTAATTGGTAGCTGAAGGACTATAAAGAGAGTGGTTATTCATCTAATACCTACCACATGCACGCACCAACACACTGTCATGTACGACCATTTGCTTCTTCGGTCGTTCAGTATTTTACATGAAATGACCAATGCTAAACCTAATTTAAAGATGATATCTTTTTGCCCCCCTGGAGTATTATCTCTCGCGTTTGCCTTCAGTTTGCTGTAACTACCATGGACATGTGCAAACCTGTAGGGACTCACTGTATAAGAGTGAGGTAAGGAGGCAATGAAAAAAGATTGCAATGAAAACCAGAATTTCCTTCAAATAGAGAGCATTTTAAACATGAAACTCATCCGTGGCTATTCAAACATAGCCCTTTGTATCAAAAAGTTTTAAAGGACTTTGTTGTTTTTATTGATGCTTTCATATTGTTTTTCAATTCCTTATACACAGCTCAGTTTCCTTTTAACCCCATGCATTATTAAAGCACAGATACTGCTACTCTAAGTATGGCATTATTTGGCCAAAGGCTTTCTGTCCTACTTGACTACATTTATACATGGTCTCCCTTGGCAGCCTTTCGCCTAGGGTAAGTGTACATTTAGACAATGAGTTTAAATAGACACGTGGATCACCGAGAAAGGTTGTGGTGTATTTGTAATAGATCTAATGTAATTATGCTGAATACAAAGATGAGGCTAATGATGGTTGAATATACATGTACAAATTATTTAAATGTATGATAAGCTGAAATCAAATAACCAACTTAGAATCCTAACATAGCATCATTGATGGGATGTTTTACTGATAGTATATAAAGCATTGCATGGATTTGTCTTGCTCCCCCATTGATTATGTACCAAAGAATATGTGGAAGGTTGGAAATAATTCAAAAAACTGTCATGTTGTGTTATGTTAATGATAATAATGTAATAATATTACATAACATACTTTTAGATATTTTTTTAAATGGTACTTAAAGACTGATAAAAGTGGACAAAAGTGCCCTGACAGAAACAAGAATGTGCTATCAAATTGTCAATGAACCTTAAAATATCTCAATATCCTTCCTGGGCTCCAGCATTGCCATGCCCTCTTTTCACACATGAGTGGATTGCGTTACTGATCAATAATTGATTTTTCTGTCCGTGTTTGCCCGGCTGGTTGAAGAGTCACAAGATGCAGCGGTCCCTGTGCAGTAAACCAAACTCAGAGGGGAGTGAAAAACAGCTTCCAAAAGAGCGAGTTTGCCCTTAAATTGACTGTTAGTTAGTTTTGTGTGTATGGGTCTGCAGTTGTTGCATTAATATTAAAATCAGCCCCCCTAGTTGGTGACTGGAGAAAATAGACATGCATTAGTTATGGTCCTCTGCTTCCAAGGGACATAACTCATTTAGAATGCATGCTGGCATGCTTTTCATCAACTTCTGGAAGAAGTCTGTCGTCTTTTTCTGTGGCTCTCTCTCACTTTCTCTCTCCCCCATCTCTCTCTCTCTCTCTCTCTCTCTCTCTCTCTCTCTCTCTCTCTCTCTCTCTCTGTTCTGTGTATCCTTCCTGTTGCAGGTGGCATGCATGCAGCTCATCAATGCACTAGTAACATCTCCTGATGAGCTGGACTTCAGGCTGCACATCAGAAATGAATTTATGCGCTGTGGCTTGAAAGAGATATTGCCGGTAAGTACAACATAAAAAACACGCGCGCACGCACGCGCGCACGCACAAACAGATACATGATATGAACTCACACTCACCTTGTTTTAATATTTAAATAGTTGTCCACTGAAATATTGTAGATTTGCTCCAGCAAATAATTTATGAAACACAGACACCAGCTTTTATACCATCTAACTAACATGTTTATCCATTGTAAACAATGTCGCCGTAGTATGCAGTTTAGATTTGTGTCTTTATTACATGCAAGAAAACAAATGATCTGAGAGAAAAAAAAATGTTTGAGAGAAAAAGTTTTCATATCAATAGCAAAGAATAATATTTGAGACTAAAAAAAGTTTTGAGAGAAAGTATTTTCTCATAGAACATAAAAAAATATAAATTTGAAATTTTTAAAATTATTTCTGAGAGAAAAAAAAATCACTCTCAAATATTTTTTTTTTCTCTCATAAAATGTTTTTTTGTTATCAGTGTGATAACTTTCTCTCAAACATTTTTTTTCTCTGAGATCATTTATTTTCTCACATGTAATAAAGACACAAATCTAACTTCATACCGTAGCTGCCAAGAAAACAAAACAAATAGATTAAAGCGAGTAGCTCGTCCCCTCACCTCTTTATCATGATGAGTAATGCCGTTTAGAATGAACTCCTTGTCTTTACTTGAGATTGATGCTTCCCTTTTGGCGCTGATGTACTGAAGGAAAGGCTTTCAAGCCACTCACGCTGGTTTATTTAATTCTTTATCTCTTTGAATCTGCTTTACCTTTTGTTCTTTTCCTACCTCAATCCATCTGTAGCAACTGGCAACCATCAGAAATGAGGCCCTTGACATTCAGCTAAAGGTATTTGAGGAGCACAAAGAAGAGGACATGATAGAGTTTTCTCATAGGCTGGAGGATATCAAGAGCGAGCTGGAATATCCTTTTCATGATTACAGACGGAAGCATGTAACTTCAAGGTCGATTTCAGTGTCTGTTTATTGTAAAAGGTGGCTACTATACATTTAAAATACTCATGGAATCAAGGTCGGTTATACCAGTTCTTTAATTTCCTTTCTTATTTCAGTAGCTTCTACTTTTTATGCGAAAATTCATGGGATTACATATGAATCCTTGACTTTCTGCACTGATGCGGGGGATGTGTTCAGTATTGTGCAGAGCATGGTGAAGGACAGCAGTGCAGAACCCTATTTCCTCTCTATACTGCAGCACCTGATGCTTATACGCAATGACTACTTGGTCAGGTAACAATCAGCAACACACACACACGCGCAGGCACAAAAAATCAACTTACTTTACTTCAGAAGTTTATCTTACATGCAAGCATTTTTCATTTCTACTTTCCTCTTACTTGATTCATTATATTCTTATCTCATTTAATCTCTGTCTCATTTTATGTATGTGACTGTTTGTGATTCTTGTTTTTTAAACAACTGTTCTTTATCTGTACTATTTACTTCATAAACAAGTGTCAGAGGTGTACGTCAGTGAAACTTACGGTCTGTGTGATAATAATACTGTAGCTGAATACACACAGAAGGCTTAGCACCCTTTGAACAGAGGTAATGATGTACCCTGGTGAAGAGCTTATGTTTTGTGAAGGTCTCACTCCTTCTGCCTTAAACAACCTCAATGACATTGGCTAACAAAGAGAATGCTGTCTCTTTCATCACCAAGCCATCTATAGCAACCATTGCTCCAGAGCATTTCTCATCTCCTATTAATGGCACTTTTCAAAGGCTTATTTTATGTTGGTTCACCCGCAGCTGGGTGTGAGTTAAACCTTGGCTTGATCAAAAGATGGACCTCTAATCTGAGGAATATGAAATGCAATCACCTGCCGTTTCCGACCCCGCCTAAAAACAAAAAACTTAAGATGATAATGATTTTCTTTAACTGAAATAATCATGACATCAGAGTCACTGTTTCTTATGGCTACTAACATTGGTGCCATCTATTTTGTAATTAGTGGCAGCGTGAAAATATTTACACAGACCACCCACCACTCACCCCTGTGTTTAACTCTCACAAACCAGGGCATGTCTAGACTACACAGTCTTCTCTATTTATCCTTTTTGCAGATAACCACATACAGAGGTGTGATTTTTCCGGATAAATCCGGAAATCCAGCTTTTGCGACCTGAAAATGAGGCTCTCGTAAATCTCGTAAATCTCGCTAATCCATTATTTTATTTTTTTTGGGGGGGGCGGGGGGCTCATGGCACGGGTCGGGTATTGGTAAACATAATGACCGCTGTCAACGTTTTTTGTGCCTCAGATTAATGTTTTCATGTCACTCCGCAAGTAGTCCATTCATTTCTCACGATGGAACTTCGGAAGATTATCTGATGTGTCAGTGTTTCCCCTATATACATTCTGCTGGATTTTCAGCGCCGCTGCAAAAAAAGAGAAGAAAAAAAGACGTGATTTTTGGTTTAATATCACGGCCGGGCGAATGGCGAATTTAAGTTGCACACAGTGAAAGCACTACACCCTAAGTTATCTTGAAATCGATTATTATTGTCATTACTGCTATTTGTATAATTTCTACAAGTCACCGTTTAACCTGAGTGACTGAAATCTTCGTCATCCTGCGGCTGCAACAAGCGACTCATCGAAGCCAGACGTGACGCAGAAAACAACATTAGTATAGTTAGACAGCCAAACTTAGGCTGTAATAAAAACAAGTACCAAATAAATACCCTTTAAATCCTCTATTAACCATCTCTGATTTTACTGTTTACCCCATGTTGGATTAACTTACATTCGTTAGAGTCCAGTTGCTAGCTTGCTTTAAAAGTTGCTAGCAGCTAGCTTGGTAAACTTGACAGAGCCGCCAGAAGCCCGTCAGACCTGCCGTCCACTCTGAGGCAAACACTGTAAACCACCGGGGTGAAGTTAGTTTTAGGATACAGATCTTCAGTCGGATATTCACTCGGGTCCAGCCGCGACTTTACTGAGGTTCACCCAGTGTGAGCAGCAGGAGGACGGTTAGCTCACCTCCAGAGCCTCGCGCTGAATCACTGGACACTGATTTAGGGACCGTCATTAAATTACTTAACATAAAAATATTATTACAAAATAATTACAGTTTTTGTCAATATCTTCCATGTCATGTGACCCACTGACTCCAAACCAGCAGTATATAAGTATTTAAAATAAATTAGATTCAACAAATACGATTTTCGTTTTTTTTAAGGCTTATGATGAATATCAAAGAAATCAAGCTGAAAAATTAACAAAAATTATGAACTTTGTTTCTGCCCAGTTCAAGGCACATTTGTACAATGATCTGGTCTCAGAATGAGATTTATTTTGTAAGTCTCAATCTGTCAGTTTCCCCTGGACCCCCCTAGTTTTGGTAGGTTGCTGACTCAGAGCACCACTGCTACAAAAGCTGATTTAAACATTTAAAAATGTGCATGTGATGACATGTGACAAGGATTCCTAGAAATGTGTTCCAGGCCGTTCTTCCTTCACAGACTGCAGAACTGTTTAGTATAAAAATAATGTAAACATAACGTTAATGAACTGAGATGTACAACAAGTAACAACTGCAACACAACAAAATAAACAAAAATAAGAGAAAGTAGCTGAGATTAAGGTTTCTGACTGTGTCTGAGGAAAAAAACTCCTCCTGTGTGATCTCTGGTTATGAGACCGGTCGGGCTGGTTTTAAATATGAGGGTGTGAAAGTCAGTAAACAGCAGCTGTCACATTTATGAGTACAGCTTTCATTTTACCAGACGGGTTCATTTGACTTCAACAACACAGACAGGCTGACTGTAAGTTCACTGACTAACTGCTCTCTGCTTGTTGTTGTGTCTCTTCATACTTAATAGTATAACTTAAATTGTGAGTTAACTTCAGTTTTGTTTTGGGGTTTAAATTTTGCTTAACTCAATAATGCCTACGCCTATGAAATATTCAGTATGAAAATATTTGTACACTGCTCTCAGTGGTGGAAAGTACAAATACATATACAGTTTTGAAGTAGCTGCATATGTTTAAAGTTCTGTTTACTTTTTACTCTGTCTGACCGTCTCCTCCAAGAGCAGACACACCTGCTCTCATGCATTTTACAGGAGCAATGCAAGAAACTAAAAATCAGTATATGAACCATTTTGTTTCCTATTTCTAATTTATATGCACACTCAGATGAGCTCTGTTTTTTCAGGAGGGCCTTGGAGCTGTCTGTGTTTCATCATCTCTTATCTACTTTCACTTTCAGCTACAGCTTGCCTGGCAGCAACATGGAGAGGTGAGTGAGCTCAGGATTCATTCTTCATATAATGTTAGTTGCAGTGGTGGCAGCTACAAATCTGATATCATGTTCACTTTACGTGTTTACTGCCTGACTATCAGGTGTCGGTGTTCAGGCGTCGTGGCCAGGTTTTCCACATTTGTACATGTACTGAGTGTTTTTGTAAAAACTAGTCCGTAACCACAGCACTGTCATGAAATAAAAACAGTTTAAAACCAAAAGTAATCAAATCTTTGTAATTTCCTGTCTTGATGTTCTTCCTCTCCTCTGTCTAAAAGATCAGAGCAGGGGAGATCAGAACCTGAACCTGAACCTGAACCTGAACCTGAACCCGGCTTGATACCCAAGAAGAGAAACTGTTCAACAGAAGTAACTGCTGAGCTCAATGAAGGAATACAGGATATGTGAGTCAGCAAGTAACACAAATGCCATGATAATAAACATTATAGTTATTTAAAAAAGAATGTATGGGTCACAAATAGTAAAACAACCAGCTCCAAGAACAACTAAACAATAATTATATATCATTTCAAAATGTAAGGAGCTAAATCCTCTGTTATTTCACTTCTGCTGCAAACACTGGGATTTAAGTGTTTCAGGCTGAAGGATGTGAGAGAATCAATTAAAAGCAGAACAGTGGTATGTGTTAGAGAATGAGTGAAGTAAACGTCCTATTTTCCATTCTGTGTTTCTATCAGGATCCGACAGCAGAGAAGAGACTCTCCCGTTCCTGACTATAGTGACGGCTCGATGTTTCACCCTGTTGATTTCAAAGACGAACACCATTCTGTTGGTGAAGGGTAAGAATTTAAAATGGGATTTTAATGATGATGATGACAATATAATGATAATGATCATCTCCTGCTTTTGTGCTGGAGTGTAGTGAAAAAATGTTGTCCACAACACATTTGATAGATGTAATTACCAGGTGTTAAGACTGAAGACTGTTGGTGGGGGCTAGCAGGGAGACGATATGATATGATCCAGGAAGTTCAGTGTGAAGTTGTGGGTTCACAGATCCTGTATGTTTTGGTATGGGCTTGATCTGTTGATCTTCTATTCTGTGTTTCTATCAGGATCCGACAGCAGAGACCAGACTCTCCTGTTCCCGGCTGTGTGTCCATGAAGAGTGACCGGTCGATGTTTCACCCTATTGACTTCAAAGGTGGACACCAGTTTGTTGATAAAGGGTAAGAATTTAAAATGGGAAAATAATGATGATGACCTGTTTGTGTGCAGCACAGGACTAGTGACTGGTGGTGTCCAAATCATGTCACTGCTTTCAGATAAAACAAAATACAACACCTCTCCATAGACAGATAATTTACCAGGTTTTTAGATTAAAAAAATGCGCTGCATAATAATAATAATAATAGTAATTATAATAATAATAATATAACTACCAAAACAAGTGTGCCATAGGTGCATCCTTCACTATAAAACTATACTGAATATTGTTGTTTTGATAATGTGACAAATGACATGTAAATCTACAAACTTTTTATATTCTTTCACAAAAGCTTATTGATCTAAATGATTCCTCCTTTTCTACTATATAAACTAATAATAATTAAATAAACTGTTGACTGGCCAACACAGTGCTTTATTACATGGATGCAATTATGTTTTGCACCAATTATGTGACATTTTCCAGAGTTACGAGGTATCTTTTCCACTCTTGGCATGTAGTGATTCTGTATCAGCAGTTTTTTTTCAGGCATGTCGTGTTTTCTCCACAGACTTGATTGGGAAACATCAGAGGGTCCCATTGGTCCTTCTTCTCAACATCAGGCAGACATGGACTCCGTTTTTATGGTGTGTGGATGTTCAACTGTTTACTTTCTAAGAAGAAGGAATAAAAGCAAATATTCTGTTCACAATACTCTTTATGGATAGCGGCGATAATGTAATGTGATAAAATAATGACATTTTAGACCAGTGATGGATAGACCGAATGTCAGTCCATACACAGATTTGACAATATGTTCCATTATTTTAGTATTAATGATGATTGATCAACATAGTTTTTGTTTTCCAGCTACTTGAAGAGAACATCATCTGTTTTGTAAAGAATGAGCTGAAGAGATTCAAGAGGGTCCTGAGACCAGATTACCAAGAATACTTAGGTAGGCAGAAGGAGGATGAGGAAGAGTTGGACAATGAGGATGAGGGGCAGAGGAGAAGCAGCAGAGAGGCATTTTTGAAGATCACAGTGGACTTTCTGAGGAGAATGAAGCAGGAGGAGATGGCTGACTGTCTGCAGAAAAGTAAGAGTATTTTAGGAGAAATTGGCTTGGACACTAAACAAGAGTAGTGTACCATGAAAGAGTCTTTTTACATATTTATGACCATAAAAAAAGAGTGGCAAACTATCAAGAGTGGCAAATTATATAGAAATTGGCATATTACAATAAAAAAAGAGGCTGCTCAAAATAATTGGCATGTGACACTAAACAAGAGGGGTGTACCATGAAAGACTTGATAAATGACCATAAAGCAAGAGTGGTATACCATCAAGAGTGGCACACCATGAAGGAATCAGCATATGACACTGAAGCAAGAGATGCATACCCTAAATAATTGGCATGTGACACTGACCAAAAGTGTCGTGCCATGCAAAAGTCTATATATAGCCATAAAACAAGTAGTATACCATCAATAGCTGTAAACCATTAAATAATTAGCATATTGCACTGTGACATGAGAGGCATACCTTAAATAATTGGCATGGCAAACTAAACAACAGTGGTTTAGCATGAAACAGTTGACATGATGTTAAGAATTAGCATATGACACTTCAACAAGAGTGGCATGCCATCAATAATGGCAAACCATGAAGGAATTAGCATATGACACTTACGTAAGAGAGGCATACCCTAAAGAATTTGCATAGGACAGTGGTGTCCCATGAAAGAGTCTACAGTACGTATAGCTGTAAAACAAGAGTGGTTTACCATCAAGACTGGCAAACCATGAAGAAGTCAGTATATGACATGGAAACAAGAGAGGCATACCCTAAAGAATTGGCATGGGGCACCTAAACAAAAGAGTCAGACCAACAGCTACTCCCAATCTCAGTTTGACTTAGTAGACTCTAGTATGAATGTTGTCTTTTACATTTCCTGCACCTTCCACTCAGTTGTATTATTATCATTTTATGTTCTTTCAGAAACCCCTGCCTCCTGCCAGTGCAAACTCAAATCTAATCTACAGAGGAAGTTCAAGTGTTTGTTCGAGGGAGTTGCTAAAGCAGGAAACCCAACCTATCTGAATCAGATCTACACTGAGCTCTATATCACAGAGGGAGGGACTGGAGAGGTCAATGATGAGCATGAGGTCAGACAGATTGAAATGGCATCCAGAAAACCACTGAGGCCAGAAGTAATGATCAGATGTGAACACATCTTTAAGCCTTCACCTGGAATATTTGAACCAATCAGGACAGTGCTGACAAAAGGTGTGGCTGGCATTGGGAAAACAGTTTTAACACAGAAGTTCACTCTGGACTGGGCCGAAGACAAAGTCAACCAGGACATACAGTTCACTTTTCCATTCACTTTCAGAGAGCTGAATGTGCTGAAAGAGAAAAAGTTCAGCTTGGTGGAACTTGTCCATCGTTTCTTTACTGAAACCAAAGAAGCTGGAATCTGCAGGTTTGAAGAGTTCCAGGTTGTGTTCATCTTTGATGGTCTGGATGAGTGTCGACTTCCTCTGGACTTCAACAACACTGAGATCCTGACTGATGTCACAGAGTCCACCTCAGTGGATGTGCTGCTGACAAACCTCATCAGGGGAAACCTGCTTCCCTCTGCTCGCCTCTGGATAACCACACGACCTGCAGCAGCCAATCAGATCCCTCCTGAGTGTGTTGACATGGTGACAGAGGTCAGAGGGTTCACTGACCCACAGAAGGAGGAGTACTTCAGGAAGAGATTCAGAGATGAGGAGCAGGCCAGCAGAATCATCTCCCACATCAAGACATCACGAAGCCTCCACATCATGTGCCACATCCCAGTCTTCTGCTGGATCACTGCTACAGTTCTGGAAAATGTGTTGAAGGCCAAAGAGGGAGGAGAGCTGCCCAAGACCCTGACTGAGATGTACATCCGCTTCCTGGTGGTTCAGTCCAAAGTGAAGAATGTCAAGTATGATGGAGGAGCTGAGACAGATCCACACTGGACTCCAGAGAGCAGGAAGATGATTGAGTCTCTGGGAAAACTGGCTTTTGATCAGCTGCAGAAAGGAAACTGATCTTCTATAATCAGACCTGACAGAGTGTGGCATATATCAAGCAGCTCAGTGTACTCAGGAGTGTTCACAAGATCTTTAAAGAGGAGAGGGACTGTACCAGGACAAGGTGTTCTGCTTCATCCATCTGAGTGTTCAGGAGTTTCTGGCTGCTCTTCATG
>OMLP01015863.1:0-22405 GCA_900302685.1 Spondyliosoma cantharus
CAGGAAATATGCAGTAAATATATTTGTTTTCAGACCCCATTAATATGCATATGAAAGGGGAAAAAGCCTCTCCTAAGACACAGCCAATTATTGCACAGCAACCTCTCTGCCGTTTATCAGAGCTTCACACCTGCAGTAAACATGCCTGGCTGCGTTGTCTTATCTCACTATGTACAATATATAGCAAGGGAAGAAAATGCAGCCAGTGCTTTACTTGTGTGCACCTTATGGCTGGAAGGAATCCGTGTTATACTAGTGTGTATATATATACTTTCATCTTATCAATGTTCTTTATTCGCAGTATTGTCGGTAGTTGCTGTGTTCGGTATTTGACAACCTGAGGATGAGACTTGAGGCGCAGACACTGGCTTGCCTCGCCCTGCTGTCCCTCTCTCCTCTCTGTTTTTACTCTCACAGCAACGTTGTCACCCCATAAAGTCACCCCAGAAACAAAACGGTCGTAACAGCAGGTGAGGCGCTGGTGGAGGAAGCTCATTGTTAATTGTGTAGCCGATCACACCCGACGTGCATCGCAACAAACCAGGCGCGCTTACAGGTTTGTGCAAAACAACATAAGCAGGACTACATTGAATAGGAGGCGTTGTTGGACGGGTACCACATGTAAGTATAAAATGTTAAAATGGGTCGCCAAATGTACTTAGGCGGCCTGCACTTTGTGGGAAAGTAACTTGTCACTGAAGTTACTAAATAAATGTACTGAAAGTAGAGGTATAAAGTGGCAGAAAATAGACATACTCAAGTAAAGTAAATCAAATCGACTACAAACGCATATCAGTTCAAAATATCAGTTTTCGAGATATCAGAATCAGCTTTTTAAAAAAACACATTGGTCGGCCCCTAGCCACAGAGTCACAGAATTTCATTAAAGAGCTTTCTAATCTCCCTGCTACTGCGGTAGGTGATTGCATATCAGATTTAATTTAGCACGAACAATAAAGTCAGTGTGACAGTTATTAATGATTTTATTCTTAATTTCAAAGCTCTGCCGTTTTATCCTCGCTCGCACACAGGGATGTTTTTGAAAAGGACTTAAAACCCTCCCTTTTCTCTTCACATGATAAGTGCTCTCACAGCACTCTCCCTCATCATTGTATAGTTTGACATGATCTAATGAGCAGCTGTGAAGTGCAGGCCACACCGCCCACTCTGCAAACTGATAAACACTGCTTAGTTTTTGCACAGGTTGTGCCATCCATTCAGAGATTTGTTTGCTCTTTTGCATGGACCGCGAGAGCAAGAAAACTCCAAACTTATCAGAGGCAGTCAGTACATTTACATGCACCGCGGCTCCCCTGGTTATTCATATCCCCGTACGCGTGATCAGAGAATCCAGTTCACTGATCGTGTGCCTGCAGGTGTCCCTTTGATTCCTGAACATTTCAGCTGCTCATTTCTGAACCAACTGAGCTGCCTCAACAGCTGATAATGAGCACAGTTTGCTAGAGTTAGATTCTCAATCTCATCACTGGCTTTAGAAAATAGAAAATGAGAATGAAAATACAATTTACTGTGTGATTGCCACTATTGAAGTTGGAATGCTCCCTTTGTTATATTATATCATGGTGTAGTACTCAAGATTCAAGATGGATTTAATTGCCATTAGGCAATACGAGATGTGCAACCATGAGCCTAAAAGTGTTCACCTGTTCCACCTCAGCTCTGCTGTTGTAGACAGGGTGGTGAGTCTGCTTTTTTGAGATCACCTGATGAAGGTCTGAGTACCGAAAGGTTGTCATTGTAATTGCAAGTGAAGTGGACATCGGTATTGTTTTTTTTTTTTCTGATTTTGTCTTTTTTCTAGAATCAACGATGAGCTCCTTGATTTTGCTGCTGTTGAGCAGTAGATTGTTCTCGCGATGACAACAATCACTGTCATTTCTTTACATCCATCGGATTTTCTGTTTCACCGACAAAGATAGAGAATGGTCAGGTAACTGAGTAAGGTGTCGACATCCAGAAGTATCCTGGTTTTTAGTGCAACACATAATCCAGGTTGCCTAAGACCAGGAAACATCAAAAATCTGACAGTTAACAGGATACTTACATACGTACTCATTGGTGAAGGCTCCAGTATTAATGATATTGTTCTATGCCTCCTCTCTCCTGTCCTGTTTTAAAGCTGCAACAACTACTCAATCATTATCATCATGCTTAAAGTCACTTCCCAAATACAAACTGCGAGAAAATTGCTGTTTCAGCCTCTGAATTATGAAGATTTCCAGTTTTCTCTGTTTCATATCATTGTAATTTGAATACCACTGGGTTTTTGAACAATTGCCTGGAAAAAATGAGACATCAAAATACCACCTAGGACCAGGCCCAAGAAAACAATCTTCATAATCTTCAGATTCAGTCCTGGTTTCATTGTGTCTGTCTGTACTTCCTGGAGGTCCGTTGGACTAAGAGGTACATTTAGCAGCTTTCCGTGTTCAGTCCTTCTCTCCCAGGAACTTCCTTTTCATCCTCTTCTTGTTTGGCTCCTTCAGACCATTTCAGACCATCTGGACATATCACAGTGTGTGCAGGGATACACAAAGCAATGCCAGCAACGTTTTTTTTTTTTTTATATATACACGTCTGGAGAGCAGAGACCTCTATCGGCGAGGAGAGCGGAAAAAAAAAAGAGCACGACAGTCAAGGTGGTCAAAGAGCAGAGGGCAAAGACGGAGGGAAGAGAGGCAGGAGGAGAAAGAGTAACAAGGGAGGAGAGACTCTCCGTTGCCTGGCAACAAAACATCATTCGGTGTGATGGTGTTGGGGGGATGAAAGGGAAAATGGGATGTGACGAGGAATAGATTGAAGGGGGTTTTGTAGATGTTTGCAGGGGTTACAAGAAGATGGCAAATCGCTCAGCTGAGTGTCAGCTGATAGCAGCAGCACTGACTGACGAAACACTCGACTCATTACAACTGATGAGATCAGTATCACAGGTAATTAACTAAATTTAGAGAACACAGGAACATCTTGATTTTCCTTTCTTTAATGTGTCTGTTTTCTATAACAAAGCTTTCATACATCTCAAATCAAGCCAGGTTCAGGTAAAAAAAAAAAAAAATCTGTATTGGTTCAACTGTTATAGGTTTAACATCATGTGAAACCTAAACCTGCAGC
Source organism: Spondyliosoma cantharus (assembly GCA_900302685.1). Classification (NCBI taxonomy): domain Eukaryota; kingdom Metazoa; phylum Chordata; class Actinopteri; order Spariformes; family Sparidae; genus Spondyliosoma; species Spondyliosoma cantharus. The sequence goes on from OMLP01015863.1 coordinate 3,133, forward strand.
GAACTCACATATGCACAAACCGCCCTTCTCCTTCCATCCAGCCCATCAAATGCAGCAGAACTGATCATGCGCTTTAAGCTTGACGCGCTTTAGGTCCCTCTCCAGTGTCACTTCTTGAAGCAATCTTTTTCTTCCTCCAGAGGCTGTGGTTCATGTCGTTTGTCGTCAACACTAATTTGATTTTAATTCATGTATCGGAAGTAAGTTAACAAATGATATAACCTATGTTACGAGACCGAACTTACCGAAGTCATTTTAACCCAAAGCATGATCTTTTCCTAAGTGATTTTGGAGGCTTGTCCCAACCAAGTAGTTTTTGTGTCAAGCCTATTGTTGCTAACTTTAACGTAAAGCCTTTATAGAAGTCTAACTAGATGTTGCATATTGCGTATTATTGCTACTTTGACCCAGAGACCTTCAGCTTACAATACGAACGCAATAGGGGTAGATGGATAGTCACAGACCTAGCTGCCGTCTTTGATGCGTTGGGAGTGAGAGCTTGAGACGATTGCTTCAACATAGGCCTATTTGCCTTTTACCAAGAGTTAAATGATGAAAACACTCTCAGGTCCATCACTTCCAACCAGGAAATGATGAGCTGATGCTAGTTTGGGTCTGCCCAGATGCCAAAAAAATCCACCTTCCAACAAACACAATATATGTTGGTTGTGCAATTAATTAAAAACCTACATGTTAAAACATGACATTATTCCACCTATTTTGCCCCTATAAGCCAGCGGCAATATGCGTCTTCGTAGTTATTTTCATGATATCAAAGCTGTCCATTTCCTACTACTGTTTTCCAGAAAGATTAAATGTTGTCACAAAAGGTAGACAGAAAAGGTTAAAGAACAAGAGAACAAGTCTGCATCCATGCTAACATCACCAGGTGGCTGGAATCACTGGCACAGCAATGCTAACATCGGCATCAGACCATGCTAACAGTGACAACATGCTAATGTTTAGAAAATGTTTGAGAAATGTTTTAACATGTTTTTCCCTTGGCCAAAATGCCGGTTGACCCTTGATGCTAGCATGGCTAAAACTGACTTTTTCTCCTCTTTATATCAGTGAATCACAGAGAAACATATGACATGCTGAGGTTACAAACTGGGATAGCCACCTCCTAAATCTCATTCAGTTCTTTGAAAGAAAGACCGAAAATTTGCACTTTCCCCTCAAAAAAAGTCAAATCAAGTTATAGGCTATGTGAGCCGACTCACACAGGATTCAGTCTGTTCTCCTCCCCTGGCCTCTCTTCTTTCTCTCACTCTTCCTCTGTCATTATCTGTCCCATTCGTTCTCATAATGTCTCCTCTTCAATGCTGTAGTGGAGAGGTGAGTCAGCAAGAGACAGATAATTGGGCTGATAAGTAGGGGGTGGCAGATGCAAGAATTACAAAAAAAAAGTAGAGCATTAAAACTGTTTTTTTTTTTTTTTTCAACAGCGAAGGGAGTTTGAGGAATCATTGCAAAGACCTGAGTGATTAGGTGAAGTGTTGGTAATCTACACAGGAGAAGACTCGTGAAGACAGATATGTTTTTTTAGGACCATTATAGTCGGACTCATGCAGCTGTTATCACACGGAGGCGATGCGTCGGCCACGGTTCCTCTTTTTGTCCCTGGTGATAGCCAACTCTAATGTATTTAGGACCTGCTTATTACTGTCTGCCACAAGTCATGGTTTGTCAGGTGTCTAATTTTAAATGTCTCTCTGTCTCTCTCTCTTTGTCTCTCCGTCTCCCTCTCAGCTAATTTCCAGTGACGCAGATGGAGCCATTCAGAGGGCAGGGCGCTTCAGGGTGGAGAACGGCTCGTCAGATGAGGTACATGCAACAAAACACACCACGCCCATCTACTTACCCCCGATGTTGCCCTCGCTGACCTCAGTCAATGGACAACACATCGGAACTGATGGTTATTTCTGAGGCCATAGCTTTTTTAAATGTTGTTATTCAGTATATCCGTACATCTGCGAGTTACCTACTGTTGTTCTACATGACACATTATTAAATGATGCTTAGTTTACTGTAAATAAACTGTGTGTGACTGTGGATTTCTCCAGATTTCTCTAATAAAATTAGTTGCAACATGTTTTTTTGCATACGGCTCAGAAACACAGAAAACTGAGAGACCTTCAGATGTATTTTATATTAATGATTAATGCAACAACCCAGTGTTCATATATATATATATGAAGCGAAGAAATAATTCATCACATGCTGACATCTCTCTGTCTTATGTCCTGAGAGTCATATTACTAGATCAGAGAAACATGTCGACTCTTTCCTCAAACACTTTCGGTCATATGTATCCAACATCTTACTGACCACTTGTTTTAATGACAGAAGCTACAGTGTGAGTGTGGGCCCCGTCTTAATGTGCATAAAAATGTGCTGTTTATTTTGCACTATACCATGTAAATATGTATATACGTCTATTCTATTTCTTCCCTTTTTAATTCTATTGTTTATTTTTCCTATTGGTTTTTGTTCTTATTCTGTCGCTGCTGTGACAAACAAATTTCCCCACCTGCGGGACATTAAAGGATTTCGGATTTCTGATTCACTCCCTTGCTTTTGTCTCTAATCTTGGTATGAGTTAGGATGTCATGTTACATAAGGCAAATCCTCCAGTTTTTATTGAGAATATTTTCTCCAGGATAATGTCCATCATGATACCACAATAAGAGCATAAAGACAGACTGTAGCTGACCGTGTCCAGGCTCTTGCTGTACCTGATTCCCTGTCCTGTATTATCATCAGTACTGCTGCATAGTGTAACAGTTTTCCGCAGAGAAGACCGCTGCGACTCAAGCTGTGACCATCATGATGACAACGTGGCATTTTGTGTGTGTATGTGATAAACAGACCTCGGACTACACTCCGGGAACCTGGAGGAGAACCGATGTCCATCTGGAGAATCCAGAGTACCACACCAGATGGTTCTTTAAATACTTCCTGGGAAAAGGTCAGTGCTGCTCTGCTGTGCTCTGTTTTACACACACACACACACACACACACACACACACACACACACACAGTGTTCGATAGAAGGAGAAAGGGTTAGGCAGAGCCTATGTGCTGGCTCTCTCAGATGCCGCAGAAATAAAACATCCTCAGAATTCCCTCCCTGGGCCACAGGACGCTTCTTATCTTATGAACTCAGCCTCATCCTCATGCTGCACCACTGTTCAACGAAGGCCAGAACTTGTTAGCATCCAGCCATATCCCCACTGAGCGACTCAGTGACACTCTAATCCTATACACCACCCAGGGAGGATGCCCATTGAGGACATCCAGCCTCACCACCAACAGATAAGACAATTAAGATCAGACTGTTAGCTTCACAGCCGAGCCCAGTGTTGTGCGTGCACGCTAGCAGGAGACATTCACAAGAGCAGCCATGGAGATTGTAAAACAAAAAAAAAACCTCTTGGTTCACCTATCTGACCCCCATCATCTCGCCCATCCTCATTAACACACTGGCGGTGTAGACGGCACAGCGAGTCGTGCAACAAAAGATCATTGTCCAGGTTTCTCTGCTGCGACTCAAATCAGGAAGGAATGCCTTCAGCTGAAAGGTTGAGATAAAGGACAGATACAGAGATGGGTGCAGATAATTGTGAAGGCGGTGAAAAGTCAGCAAGCGGAAGAAAAGAAGTGCATTTTCTCCTCTAGGCAGAGTCCGATCATGTTATGGTATGGGCAGTTTAAAAAGAGCCACGTCCAGCCAGTAGGTTGGCTCGACCTCTTTGGACTGCAGCTGAGCCATCTGTGTCTCACAGCCTGAACAGAGCTGACAACACAACACACTATGAACTTCAGGGCCAATGATTCTAACATTAGCACTTCCTGTTCAAAGAAGCATCCAAATCAATGGCTTGGATTATCAATTTCTTCATGATAAAGTGAAGAATAGTAAAACAGTTTGCTTGGGAAGATAATCCCTCTTGATTAAAACGGGCTTCCTTCTCACACGGAGGAAAGAAACAAGGATGTAATTGCAATAGTGCTGCAAAGTCGTTCTTTACCTGGAGCGTAAAAAACACAGCGAGTGGAGAGTCAAGAGAGCTCAAAAACCAAACCGAGGAGGAAGGGGGAAATTGTGAAAATAAAGGAAAACAATCAAGGAAAAGAAAGCATTAGAGGAGGACAAAAGGGAGGGACAGCGTGGCAGGCAGAGATCCTGCGTCTAATTGGGTTTGGAGGTCTGTTCAGCATTGTTTCTGAGGATGTTACCCTGTCAACCGAAGAGGCAGAGGCATGAATGTGTGACTCTGCTGGTGTCGTCAGGAGATCTTTGTCTGGAAGAGAAGACTGGAGGATGGGGGGGCAGAAAATAATGAAAGAAAGGATTGGAAGGAGGACAAAACAGGCAGAGGAAGACAAGGCCAAGACACAGAGGGGATGAAAGGGATGGTTAACAATGATGATGGCAAATACGAGGATGATGGCAGATATACCTCAAGTAAACTACGAAACTACGATGATATCCACACGATCTTATCTGTATATTATCTCTGTCTCCCTCAGTCCATCAGAACTATGTGGGTACGGACGCAGAGAAGAATCCCTTCTACCTGTCAGTCGTCCTCTCAGACCAGAACAACCAGCGGGTTCCTCAGTACAGAGCCATCCTCTGGAGGAAGACGGTGAGTTCAACACCATCACACCTCACAGCAGTGGTCGAAGAAGTGAAGAACTGTTTTAAGTGTTTCCTTGCGGTATTGCCGTCGGTGTTAGCAACATGGCTACCGCTAGCAGGCGTGAGAATCCCAGTCTGACCTAGAAAACTCAAATCTCAGAGCTATAGAAAAGGCAGACTAACACCCGATTCTATGAATACGTAGGCAGGTTGTGTTACTTACGATTCAAGTGGGAAGAATGCCGTTTTTTTTAAATCGTCTCAAGTTTCGGTTGTAAGGAGGAAAATTGATCTTCGCACCAGAGCGCTCTCCATCGAGTGAATGCCTTCCGTCCACTCTCGCTTTAACACGATATCTTTCCCACTCCCTCTTTGCCTTCTCTGCCTCCTCCATCTGCAGGTTTTTTCTTTTCTTTTGCAGTGTAGAGTTCCCACAGTTATCCGGGGGTCGTGACTGGGGAAAAGCATGCCTCTTTCCTGTTTTTGGTTCTCTTCCGTAATTCAACCTTTATTATTTATCAGAAAAGTCGAGCCCGGTGGCAGACTGAATCTGAATCGGTCTTAATTTCAGAATGATAACTTCAAGCAAAAAGACTGTCTGAAAAACACTGCATTTAAAATTCCACTCAAAGGTTCCCTCCGGTGTTTTGAACCTCTAGTAGAACTACAAAGCAGTTTATTTAATGCCAGGAAACACAGACGTGCCCTAAAAAAGGAAAGAAAGAGGTGACGAGCGAGTAAACATGGGTGTGATCAATGTATGATTTTAAAAAAACGCTTTGCAACTGTTTTATGAGGAAGAAAGTGCATTCAACACTCAAGACCTCAAGGATGCACACAGTGAATTTTATGGAGGACATAACTTTTGTTTGTTCACAAGAAAGGTCCACGGAGCACCTTTTAAATAAAATTTTATCAGCTCAAAGTAGTTAAGCTGCAAACGTACCGGCTCCTGCAGATGAATAGCGGCTGTGACCGATCAGTATCATATATTACATTGTGATACTGTTAATTGTGATGCATCATTGTGTACACTTGGTACATAATCTTAGGTAGCACCTTTTTCTGGGATCTAAATATGAGAGGGCACAAACTGGCATCTTGAGGGCCTTCGCTAATCTACTTTTGAGTCACGGCTTGCGTAGGTGTGTGAGTGTGTGTGTGCATGAGATGCATGTTTCGTTGTTGTCTGTTTGTAGTGTGGTGACTCAGCTTCATGACCAAGATAGCTTGGATCTAATTTTGGTCTCCAGCCTCATCTGGAACCTGATTAGGGCGGTGCACCTCCGCTGCCTGATCACATTGATTTATCCTGTTCCTCTGAGACCCTAACTGGTACAGGATGTTGTTGTCGTCGAGCAGAACAACTTTGTTTGTCTTGAACCGCTCTGGTTTAATTCGTTTCTCTGTAATTATTCTAGGACTGATTGAAAAATATGCTGTGTGCTGTGAATTTAGTTCAGGTAATTCTGAGTTTGCAGGATGTTCTTTTAGAAAAGAACAACGGGTTGGACAAAAGTCGACTGAAGCCCATTGTGCTAAGAGTTTCTGATCTCTGATCTGTGTCATTTTTTGGTTCGCTCAGGGCACTCTGAAGATCAGCCTCCCCTACAGCCCGACCAAAACACTATCAGTCAAGTCCATCCTCAGGTGAGAAGCGCAGCCTGGAGCTCTGAGTCGACACAGTCCATTCACTCTTTCCAATACATTTTTAAGAATCAATATTTTTAGTAATCTCATGCTGCTGAGGAGAGGTGCCAGATGTGACTGACACCAAATAGTCCAACGAGAGCCTCAAATTGCTTATGTCAAGGTATAGGAGGTACACTCCTTGCATAAAAACGACACTGTTACTTAATGAAACATTACTCTACCTATACGGAGATGTCAAAGAAATTGTATTCTCTTTAAAAGTATCCAGTACAGAGTGATAATATTTTGTCAAAAGCCTGTTCTCGGGTTTTTTAGGATATAAAAAAATGTAAATGTATTCCATCAAATCCATTTCCTGTTATCATAGATTAATAATTTTGTCTGTAACATTGTAGAAAATGATGGAATGTGTCCATTTAAAAAAGAGTCTCAGAAGCCTTTTTTTGTTTTGTCCAACAACATAAAAGACAAAAAAGCAGCCAATCCTCACATTTATAAAAGCTGACACCAGAGAATGTAGAGCACATTTATACTAATAAGAATGTAATCACGTATCAACATAGTAGCTGATAAAGAATCTGTTTATCTAATGAATTCATTGACTAATAGTTTCTGCCTCCCTCATTGTTTGTCTAGCCTGCTATTGTCATGTCAGTTTCAATCATACTAATTGGCGGAGAGGTGTGTAGAATAAATTTTAACTTTACGGTGGGGGAAAACAGCGAGTGGCCATATTTCTCAGAAAATTGCTAAATCTGGCAACGCTGCTCTCACAGTTTTTCTAATATTTACACCATAATCTGGCATTTATGGGGAAGAAGACTTCTACTTTATCTTCATGTTGTGTTTCCCATAGCAGATTTCATCAGTGACAAGTAACAGGATGTAAAAAGATGCATGAAACAGGAGATAAAAAATTCCTCAGGCTGAGCAGCGTCACCGCTCAAACTCTGAATGAGAACAAATGGAACAAGTAGGATGAGAAATTCCCCCGTATCAAGTCTCCTGCTCATTTTTCTGTGTAACACTTTGGGCTATTTGTCTTCCATCGATCCTAAACACCCCCATTCTCTGTTTCTCATTTCTACTTCCCTCCACTCCTCGTTTACCTCCTCTCCTCACCCCCAGTGCAATGAACATGGACAGGTTTGAGAAAGGCCCCAGGGAGATCCTCAACCCGGAGATTCAGAAGGTGAGAGTAACACCCTTAGCATCTGCCAGCTCTTAATGAAATGTAGCCCCTCGGTCTGTTTCATACCGGGTCTGATCAGCAGCATCTGAACTGTATTATATCCTCGGGCTGTGTCATCTCTACCTGGAGTTCTGGACAGTGTGAATGATAATTGTTATATCCTCTTTCCTCAGGATCTGCTGGTGTTGGAGGAACAGGAGGTAGGGGCTGAAACTGCTTTCGCAATACAGGTTAAGCTTAGACGTTGATTGGTTTTATAGCAAACGAGCATTTGTTTTCAAGGTTGAAGAGACCGCTTTCTTTTAGCGCTTTTGTTGGGTTTCCTTTTCTTTCTTCCCCGTACACACATATCATAACATACCCTTTTGTTTATTTCCTTTATCTGGTTAAAGCTGCTGACATACTGTTGAATAGCTGTTATATCTCTCAGGGAAAGGAGTTTAAATTATTTGCATTATATCATGTTCTTTAATTTCTCTCCCTGTGTATCTTTGTTCTTATTTTCTAAGGATGGTGACACTGATAATTCACACTTTTAAATGACTTTTGTGTGTCTTTCTTCTCACATTTTACATCATTCTCTATGTACATGTCTTAAGGCCTTCGCCCACTAGCGACGTGACAAATAATTGACACAAAAATGCAAAATGCTCACCTGCAAAATGTGTCGCACCAAAGCTATTTGCACCAACGGGACGCTCGCTCCAATGTGGGAATTTGCAGCACAGGTACATTATCACATTAAAATGATACATACCGCCGACCGAACAGGACACCAGAGGATCCCGCGGGTCTCTGCACTCACAATGCAGCACTGGCTGGCTCGCTGACACGCAGAGAAAGGTCGCTTTCACTGGGTTGACCTGAGCTGTCTATCCCGGGGCTCCGGTCCGTTCAGATGTATTTATAGATTAAAACACCAAATTTACAAGCAAACACATTGATCGAAAAAGCCGTATTTGACTGTTTTTGTATTGGATTTGAAGGCAGCACAGATGGGTGTCATTTCATATAGTTCACAGATGCAGCAGTCTGTATGCAGGGGAGCAGTCGAGATTACTCATCTCAAGTCACCTTTGTTATATTGTGTTTTATAATTTTGTGTCCTCTGTCATATAATACAGGGTGACGACCAACATAAACAGTCAACAGGTCCACCATTGTCTATAGTTGTGAAGTGAAGTCTGCTTCACGTATGATTTAATGTGTGTAAAGGCCTTCACTATAGAGCACTGTGTGTCAAAGGGAAAACATTAAATGTGTGTTTATAAGTTATTTTCACAATTTTAATCCAACTGTTATTTTTGTAGGGTTCCGTCAACTTTAAATTTGGCGTCCTGTTTGCCAAAGATGGACAGCTCACAGATGACGAGATGTTCAGCAATGGTAAATCCCTCGATACTCAATGTTTCTAGTGTCCAAACTTTTTAAAATACCCCTTAGTCCCTTTCTTACTGAGAGTTAGATGAGAAGATTTAATTTCCATTTCTCCATCTCGAGGTAAAGTGAATGGACAGGTGCTGTTCTTTTCATCTTTGTGAAAACTCACTAAAAATTTAAGCATGAAAAAAACCTGGAGGCAGCAGTCATTTTAACTTGATGGCAACAGACCTACCAGCGCCTCACAAGCTCAGTAGTTAACATTTAAAATGTTTCTTTCTAAAAGAAGAAAGGTTTAGATATTCTATCAGACAGATTTATTACTTTTAGACCGAGCCAGACTAGCTGTTTCCTCTTGAAAACCAAAGTGTAGTCCCCAATATGTCAAACCGTCCCCGTATCAAAGCAGTATGTACTGCAATAGAAGATATCCCAGAAGTCAAGAGTCCTGTGTTTGTTTGTTCGTTGGTTTGTTTCAGAGACGGGGAGTGAGGGCTTCGATAAGTTTCTCAATCTGCTGGGTGATTCCATTACGCTGCAGGGATGGGCAGGTTACCGTGGAGGGTTAGACACCAAGAGTAAGAGCGCCCACACCTGCTGAATCACACTTGATTAACAGAACTCTGAAAAAAAGGCCTTTTGATATGCTTGTTCTATTTTCACCTGCAGATGACACTACAGGAATTAAGTCCATCTACACAGTGTACCAGGGCCATGAGCTCATGTTCCATGTGTCCACCATGTTACCCTACTCAAAAGAGAACAAACAGCAGGTGGGTGGCTTATTGTGGATTTGTGTATTGTTGTCCTGTTGTAGAGTTTTTTATTTTCTCTGAAGGAGTGGCAGTCATCACTATGTACCAGAATTGACATGATTCAGACATCCATGATCCCCAGAGGATGAACCGCACTTCCTTTAGCATCACCAGCAGCTTAAAGCTTACACTTATCCAGTAAAACATTGTACAGACATTCATGGTCCCCAGAGGAAGAGTCATATAGCTCTCGGTGACCCCTTGACTTTTCCCTCAAGTACCACCATGAGTTTGACATTTATGGTTTTGAGGGAATGTCTCAGCAACTATCAGATGGATTGCCTTGAGGTTCGGCTCAGACACTCATGTTCCCCTGAGGATGTATTGTAATAACGTTTGGTCAAAATTTGTCCTGCAAAAGGACCTTCTAATCAGCCTATTTTATGACTAGTGCTAGCTTGAAAATGTGGTAAACCCTAAATGCAGATGGTGATCATGGTTCGCAGCAGGTTAGCATGTTTACTTTTGTATTTAGCTCAAGTGCCATCTCACAGAACCGCTAGCGTGGCTGTTGACTTTAAGTATTGTTTATTATTAATAATAATAATAATAATAATATTACTAATAATGTCGACTTAACCAAAAAGAAACAGAAACTGAACTGAATGCTGCAGACTTTAGATAAAAATGTCTTTCTCTTTCTCCCTTCACCTTACCACCATCTTTGCCCGGAGATTAGACCTCTCTTGCACTTCTGTACACTGTTATTAGAAAAATTGCAGAAAGTTAAATTGTACATCAGTCACAGGTCTTCATCTATCTGTCATTCTGCAGAGAAAAGACCCCACTTAAACAGCACACTGTTTGGAGACCAGTACAATAGCAGCTAACTTGGCAAAATGTGCTCACATTATTGCTTCACTGCAGCGCTCCATTCTGTAATGCCAATATCAGCGAGTATGATTTTAAAGTGCTGGAGATTAGCAGATCTGACACATAATTGGATTTCTTTTTAAGATAAAAAAAAGACATTGTAGCAGTCAATAAAAAGGAACAGTCTGTGCTGGTACTTCATGTCAGAGTCATTATGGAGCATGAAGCCACCTCAGCATAAACGGCAATGCTGTGATGTGAGTTTCACCTCATAATCCAAAAGTGGTGGATGTAAAAGAATAGCATCCTGACGCTTTTGTTATGTGTAGAAATGATAGAAGAAAAGCCATGCCTTATTAAATTCAAAGGGGTTTATCCTCTTTGGAGAATACAAGAGATAATTTCACAGCAGTTTGTTTCTAAGATAAAGAAATAGCTTGTGTGCAATTTTGCTCAAATTGTGGCCTGATTGTAACCATAGAGGAGTGCCTAAGGTTTCCGGAATGGTCCATCCTCTGGGGAGCATGAATGTGCTTTTTTAATATCATCGCAAAATGTGTTTTAGATATTGGTATTTCTTGTGTTTATTCTGTATACTGTAATTGTAGAGTATGATTGGATGGAGGCACTAGAAGAGATATAATTTGTTCATTAAATACGTAAGGATTCATCCATTGAGGAAATGATAAAAAGAAATACCTGCATGGACAAAATTATGACCATTGCATGTGGATATTTTTACCTCACTTTGTGATGGTTATTGTTATCTAGCACATCATAAACCTATGAATTTGTGTGTGCCTGTTGATGATTGACTCATCATCTGAGGACCATGATTTCCTTAGCAAATTTGATGGGAATGCAGGTTGTATTTATTATTTTAGATACGTTGTCATGAAACAGAGTTGGTCAAGGGTAAATTTTGACTTTAGTTTGCTTCAAGCCTTGAGGTCGTGGCTGTTAAGATGTCTTTCTCTGGGACAAAGTGTTGGATTGACAAAAGTACATGAAATTGTAGCCAACAGGGAGAATATGAGTGGCAGGGAGAATGTACTAAAGAGAAAAACAGAGGTGATAAAAACAAGTGCCAGGAGATGTTCTTGATGTTGCTGCCTCTGAAGTTTTTCGATCAAAGAGAGGAAATTATTTTATTTTTATTACTCGACCTCACACTGCAGCCTCACTCAGTATCTCATCAACGGAGTGACACAGACTAATTAACTAACTAATTAAGAGCTGCTGTAGTCAATTGTTCCATCAGCTCTACGGAGGGAATTTAGCATCTTTCAGCCAATTGTTTTGATTTTTTGTTCACAGCTCATATCAGTCTGAATATTGTACTGAAATTTATCGGCTGCACAGAAAAACTCCAAATGAATGCCAATTTTGCGTTTCTTTCAGTAAATACTTTATATAAAGCATTGCATTGTTTGTTTAACAGTCAATTAAGTATCAAGTGAATACATTTACCACATTATTAGTGTCCAGTGTTATTAGTGTCCAGTGTCTTCTGGATGTATATATAGGCAATTGTTTGCTTACTTGTTCATTTTAACAACTTTTTAATAGTTCTGCGTTGTGTTTACACTTCTGTTTGCCCCAAAGTGACCTTAAAAATCAATGAATCCAGATTTAAAGACACGTCCCATCACACATGAATCCCAGGACGCTCAAATTTAAAGATCCAGTTTTTTCCTCATCTTGTGTCTCTTTGGTCTTTTTCTCACTGGCAGGTGGAGAGAAAGAGGCACATTGGAAACGACATTGTTACCATAGTATTCCAGGAAGGGGATGACGCATCGTCGTCCTTCAAACCGTCTATGATCCGATCACACTTCACCCGTATCCTTTACGTGGATGACGACTGTCAGAGGAATGAAGTGGTAATCAGGACGAGGAGATTCGGCTGTTGAACAGATATCACATCAGTCCTGCAACACTTATGCGATCCTTATATAATCAGTGTTTCCTTTACTCACCTTCCAGATATTTTTGCATTAGTTAGGTATAATAGCCAGAATGACAGTTACAGGTGAGTGTCTTGACTAAAGCTGTTGTTCACGTTGTTCCAATCCAGCCTTTGACTTTCTCAACCTAAAAAAACCTAACCTAACACCTCCTGATTGTTTTTTTGCGGTGTATTTATATGTGTCAATATGTAAGAATTGGCCACCTTCTGAAGTCGAGCTGAAGTCACCCATTCTAAGTGTAAGAGCGACGTCATATATCTGCTCTTTGTCACAGGTTGAAGATATTCTCAGAGGAGAGCGTTCCACTGTTTGGACCCCCTCTCCCATCTCCGCCTGTATTTACTGATCACCAAGAATTCAGGGACTTTTTATTAGTCAAATGTAAGAAAAAAACAAAACATGGACAATAAAGTTGCATCATCATTATTTTCCAGTTCTTCTAATCTGATCTCGACTTCATGTCCTGCAGTAATCAATGGAGAGAAAGCCACACTGGAGACGCCAACGTTTGCCCAGAAGCGTCAGCGGACCCTCGACATGTTGATCCGCTCGCTCTACCAAGACCTCATGCCTGACCTGCACAAGGTACGGCTGACCACCAGCCTACAGCTGTGCAGGGTCCTATCTTTGTACATTCTTTGGCTGTCCAAGTTGTCTCGTCCTTGTCACTTCAGTCACTGTAGCCAGTGCTGCTCTGCTGTTTCCACTGCAGCCCTCGGTCTGCCTCTGCATACTGCACCACACCGACTGGATACTACTGCAATGCTGACTTTCTCAGCAGGGCTCTCTCTCCTCACATCACTTTTGTTCTTATTTCTCTTAGTTTTTTTCGCCCCCCCCCCTCCTTTCACTGTTGCTCCTAACACGACTTAGTTTTCACTGCTGCTGTTCTCACCTTCTGCCAGGGTCAATTTCTAAGACCCCCTTCTGCTTTCTTTTTCCCTCTGTGTGTGTGTGTGTGTGTGTGTGTGTGTGTGTGTGTGGTGTTCCACGTTTAGGTTCCTTTTTCTCCCCAGAACATGTTAAACCGGCGGTCCTTCAGTGACGTGCTGCCCGAGTCTCCAAAGTCAGCACGCAAGAAAGAAGAGGCGCGACAGGCTGAATTTGTCAGAATAGGGCAGGTAAGGATGTGATAAAGACACACACACAAACACACACACACATACACACACACACAGTGCTAACAGCCATAGGAGCTCAGCACATAAACACAAGCAAACCAGGATAGAAACACAGACAAAGAGACCTGTACTGTACATACCACGTTTTTAATGATCGTATCATTTAACTGCTTTGTCACTATTATATTCATCCAAAAATGAAAATTCAGTCATCATCTGCTCACCTCCACGACGACAGAATATCCGGTGAATTTTTCGCAGTCCACAAAACATTTCTGGAGTTTCACAGCAGAACAGCCTTCCAGCATTCTCCTAAACAGCTGAAGTAGATGGACGCTCAAGTACAGAAAGAGCTTGTCCAGCATAGTCCTTGTCTCCGGAGGCCCTAAGATCGATTTGTGAGGATGTTTTTAACACATTCAATATGCGGTCAAGCTTGTGCACCCACTTGACGCAGGGTGGGTGCTAACGCTTATAGCTTAGCAGCTACAGTGAACATTTCAGCTTTAAAGAATGTCTAAATAATGTCTCTTTAATTGTGGCTTCTGGGGACTTTTAATGACAAATGATAATATAAATTTGTTTAATGACTGCATTTTCATTTTTGGGGTGAACATATCCTTTAAAGTATAAGGTCACATAGGACTGACTTCAAATAGTAGAAAAGATTAACTGAGGCTCAAACACAGTTTTATCAGTCTCGGATAGTAAAATAAAGGAGGAATCTTCTAAACGTGTTTTTTTTAGTCTTTTTAGTCCAAAAGTTTTTAGTCTTCTTGCAGAATTTCCTAGTTTTCTTACTGTCTCTCCAAAGCAGGACAATAAGGAAACACTGCGGTAAGACGGAGAGATTTTTGGCTAAAACCTCTGTAACTTCAGAAGATACCCACTTGCAGGACTTTGTCTAACTTAAACTGCTTAAGACTCAATAGCTTCAGTTGAACTTCGTAGTATATATACATGCAGAACAAGGACAGAGAATCGCATCGGAAGGGAGTCTCGTCGTGGTTGGTATGAACAGAAGGAATGATTACAGCAAGAAAACACAGTTTCAGTCTCCACTAACAAATATATGTTTGAATTGGAAATAGCGTTTTTCATAAAAATAGTATGACAAAAAAAACATGTAAACTTTTGTATTGCAACCCTATTTCAAAATGATATTTTGAGATTTATACATTGTTTTATTTGCTTGTTTACTACAAATAGAGCCTCGCTTTAATATCCTATTTTTGGCTGATTCTGCTGTCTTTTTAGGACAATATTAACAATTTATCAAAATATAGATTAAAGGATTTTTTAAGCCACAAAAAAAGGCAGCAGGCGTTAACTTTGTCAGCGCTGAGAAGTGTCTGCAAGTATTCATTTCAGACTTCATCAGCTCATTGTGGAGAACACTTAAGCTTTTGAGCTTAATCCACAATGTGATTTCCTGTCCAAGCTGAGAAACATTATTATGAGCCTCGCACACACTTCTCCACCAGCACCAATGCATTTCTTCAATTCTGAGACAACGATGAGCCAAAGAGAGAAAATGCAGTAGGAGGAACTACATGCGTCTTTTAAAACAGGCTTGTATTATTTATGAGGAAGCTGTGACTCTTTCTGCCACACTGAAGCCCTTTAAGAGCTGTGCGTCCTAACAGACAATTGAGTGAGGTGGACACTTGTTTCCAGGAGGGTAAGGGTGGAGCGATGATATAAGAGTAGGTGTCTGAGCCGGCTGAGTCCAGTAGTCATTATCCAGCTGATGTAATGGTCATTACACCTCTGTTCCGGGTGCTGATGTAACTATAATTACACAGGAACAAAGCCTGAAAACACAGAGTAAGAAGTGTTTCAGGTTTCAGGTTGGTATCAGGTTGTTTGTGAGCTTCTTTCAGACAAATGTGCAGCTCGCTGTGATGTGATATCCTGCACGTGATCCTGTTTTATTACATGAGCTAAATATCACTAAATGTGTCTCAAAGCCCCGGGAGAAATGTGTCTGAGAATAAAATCTTGCAAGCCAGAAAAATATTAAACAGCTGCAATGAATCATAAATTGTTCTTCACTCTCACAAACCAGGTTTCAAACGGAAAAAAATAAATGTTCCTTTTTTATTAATAACCCTGAGAGAGTCATCCGTGCCTTCATTATCACTCCTCTCGGTCGTTGAAACTTATTTGACGCGTATTGTCATTCTTCCTCTGTTGTTTCCTTTTTGTTTAACGTCTCTATATTTCCTACCCTTGTTCTTTCTCGTGTTACTCTTTGTGTTCTTTGCCTTGTTTGTCTCGTTTCTGTCTCTCCCTGCTCGTAAACACAAAGCCGAGGCATCGATGCGTTGTGCTGTAAAGCATGAAAACAAAGGAAGGTAGACGCGTCGAGCCGTTGATTATCCAGTTTTGTAGAGACGAGGCGTTTGTCCTCAACTTAACTGACTCATTGTGAGATGCACATTAAACACGATCATGGATGCCTGATAGGACAGAGTATGTATTTCTCATGGACATCAGAGTACACTGAACTGACAAGCCATTCTTCTGTTGCTTAGTATTGATGTAATTTTCTCCAGATTGCCTGTTTATGCAGATATGTAAATGAAAACGCCCGACTGTGCAGCTTGGATCGGAAATATTCTATCTGATCAGATGGTTGCTGCTTGGGCATTCCTGTTTTCTTCTTGAAATTTGAAGCAATTGCACCTTTTATACAATGTATGATGACGCTTTTTACCAGCGCTTGTGTAGATTCTCTCCACCTCCGTAAACTGTCGCCACATTTTAACAGCAGTACTGGCAGTAAACAATTGGAGGGTGGTTAGATATCAGTGATGGAATACAGAGAGCTTAGTTTATCAAGCTGAGACAAGCGCTGTCCTTCTTGTAACACATTAATGCATGATTCATATGCAGTATATACTTCTTTATTCCGTGCTTGGGCTACGACGTATATGTCTCTAACGGAAATGTTCATATCAACCATATGTTGAACATGCCATCAAGCCATTATATTTAAGAACAGTATTTCCATTTTATGCCACTGTATACGACTACTTCATTCATCTGACAGCTACAGTTACTTTCCAGATAAAGATCTTACTTTCCAAAAGACATATGAGAAACACAAAAGATGCATTGTGTTTTTAAAGACAATACAGCTCCATTCACTCCCAATATTTTTTTTTTTAAGTATATTTTTTGGCTTTTATATGGCTTTATTGATAGAACAGCTGAAGATACAACAGGAAACAGTATGAGAGAGAGGGGGAGTGACACACAGTAAAGAGACCCAGGCTAGACTCAAACCCTGGGCTGCTGCAGAGAGGACAAAGCCTCTGTACATGGGACGCCCTCTCTATCAACTGAGCTAAACGGCGCCCACTCCCAATATTTTTAGCCAGTTGCCCAATCAAAGAAAAGCTGTGTCCAGAGATGTGTGTGAGTTGTTGGCAGTTTAATTTCCCTCTCACCTTAAATGACTGTTCAACACCCAAATCGGATTGAAGAAAAGGTTGTTAAATAGATATAAATATGTTGTGTAACAGAAATTGTCCTTCTTTCCTGACACATTTATAATCTCACAACCCCACAAATGTATCATATGACCAAACCCTCGGTGGACAACCAACAGACTGAAATAGAATCAATTACAGTGTTTATTTACAACAGCCTCTGCATAGAAAACCCCGGCTTCACCCACTTCACAACTTACAAATTGTCTTTTTCATGACATTATTTCAAAATGTGTGAATACTTACTTAATCCAAAATGTATGTCTGATGCTTTTATACCATACTTTGGGCCGTAGACTGAAGAAGATGTCCCAAAAGTAGCAGTTATTCTTAGATGCCGTTGTTTTGTAGATATCAGCGCCGCTGGCAAAATGACAGACTAAACATAAACACAACAGAAGCTCCAGCAAGGTCGGACCACAGTGTTTTATTATATATCTTTAAAAGTTAGAGTTGCAGCTGAAAATGTCAATAGAAATAATAAAGTTTGCAGATTTAATATATCTGAAATGTTAACCAGCTGCCAGTTGTCTACCTGAACGTGACTACTGTTAGCACAATGTCACAGTGATTCGGTCAATGCTAACAGCAACAATATCTCCATCTACAGCAGCTGCAACAGTAAAATGCTGCTTCTACATTGTATCAGTATTAACACTCTCATATTGTTATTTGTACGTTAAGTAGATTACACTGATAACATTTATGTATTTTCTGTCTTCTTTTTCTTGTACTGGAGTATTTATACACTGTTTGTTTTATTGGTGTTTTTACTTGAATAAATGATCTGAGTATATATTTCTGCATCCACCACTGCCAGCCACAGAACTGACAGATGTCTCTGTTGTGTGTCGAATCTTTGATGCCATTTCATCTTTAGGCTCTGAAGCTGAAGACCATCGTGAGAGGAGATGCCCCGACTAGCCTTGTTACCACGGGCCTCTGCAGAAAAGAGGTGAGAGCATGTCTTTGAGACGTGTCACAACACTGTCATCTTAACGAGCCATTTAAAGTTGTATTTCTTTAAAGCATGTGAAATATATGAGTCATGTAGAGCCTGATATCCTTTTGTTTTCACATAAACACATAACACAAACAGAGATTTTAAATCTCAGCACGCACAGAACCTTCTGCAGTGCATTAACTGTGTCTCTACGTGTGTCTATATGTTTGTATGTGCATGTATGCTGCAGCCATGGGAGTCCCAATCGTTCTGCAGCACATTTCCCTACGAGATTGTGTGCGCTGACTCCTGGGGGCAGTCTCTGCTGGCTGCCACAGACACAGCGGGAGTCATGCTGCTGGATGGTGAGGTCACTCCTGATCAATACCTCCCTATGTCCTCTAAAATAAAGCCACCCATCCATATCCATTCAATACTTGCACTCAGCAGAATGCCGAGGCCCAACAGCTAAACATGATGGTGATAATGATGTTTGTGCACGTTTCAGGCCCTGATCCAGCTTTGCCCAATGCTGGTGAGTGCCACGCAGTCTGATCGGTCTTGCTTAAAGGATTTTCTTCATATATATATATATGTATATAATATTTATATCTATATATGTTGTGCACTGCATCACACAAGTCACAACTAAGTAGTGTTCATGCATCATTAAAAGGGAGTTTGGGTTGAATTTGGCTACCAATAATAATTAATGATTAACAGGGATAATCATTAATTATGGTAAATAATATAATCCAAACTCCCTTATAATGTTGCTTGTGGTGCACAACATAATGGTGCCCCGTGTGAGGCAATGCACACCATATATTGACAAATATTTTAATCTCATCATAGACGACATCATTTTCAGAATGCACCCGTGTGCTTATCGTGATGTTTGTGTTGTGTTTCAGAGACACAGGTTCTGCCTCCGGTGCAGGTGTTTGACAAAACCATGGTGGTGAAGCAGATGCACGTTCTCGAGCCTCAGGACCTGCTTATCACCCGCGCTGACAAAGGTAGGCTCAGACCAGAAGAAGAAGACGACGAAAGATAACGCTCATCCCCTCCTTGTGCATTCCTTTTTTTTTTTTTGCAGCCGCAGAACAGTATTAACGGCACATCTTCCTTCTCATTATTCCCTTTCGTCTCTCTTATTTCACCTCTGTCATCTCCCTCTGTGCTGTTTGAGTACATACTTACCCTTTCCCACATCCATTGGCCCGGTGAACACATTGATC
>OMLP01015864.1:0-19150 GCA_900302685.1 Spondyliosoma cantharus
GCACTGTTCTCTAACAAGGAAAAATCTCATCCCGCAGTGGGGAAGAAAACTGCTCATGCAGACTCAGACAGAAAATGTGTGACGTGAACTGCACTTTGACAAGTCTGTGTGTGTGTGTGTGTGTGTGTGTGTGTGTGTGTGTGCGTGTGTGTGTGTGTGTGTGTGTGTGTGTAGGTGTGTATGCGTGTGTGTGTGTGTGTGTCAATTTGTGTGTGCATGTTTGTATATTTGTGTGTGCTTGTATCGCACTCGTGTTGAAATGGAGAGCAGATTAAGTACTTGCCAGCAGCAAAATATGGCTTATAATGCTACACAAGTGTGCTCTCTGTTATTTTAGTACTGTCCATACGGTGCTGTATAACACACACACACACACACACACACACGCACACACAGTCTGCAAAAAATGCTTACTGTCTGATGTCAGCCAAGTGTCAGACATCACACAGCCTTCAGAAGGGCTTTTCATGTACCAATAACGAACGTCGGCAAAATCTGTAGTAGTTTTATCACCAAAGTGAAGCTTGTTTTTTTCCGTTAGGCCGAACAGAAACCTCTTCCTTCCTCATTTTACATCAGCATAGTCAATTCTTAAACATTTTTTTTTTTAAGTTGCATTGCAAATCCATGTTTGCTAGCGTGCAGGCTTCTTTCTTTCTTTCTTTCTTTCTTTCTTTCTTTCTTTCTTTCTTTCTTTCTTTTCTTCTCTAACATCAGTGGTGAAAAACTTGTGGTCACTCTCCAGAGCATTGCAAACCGTTCTACAGCACGGGAAGGTTGTGAGAATCATTCCCCTTTCAGAGCTGCTCAATGGAAGATAAAGAGTCGAAATATGGAGTTTATTTTGCATCGTGATCAGCCAGGAATGTGCACCTGCATGTATTTAATGGGCAGTCGCATGGCCTTTAGAAATGATAATTGCGCTGACTTGCAGGAAAAGATCGGGTCCACCTTTTTTTTCCCCCCGCACAAAACACTTTTTGCATAACCCGATCTGTTTGAACTCTACAGAGCAGTGGTCCCATTCGAAGGAATGGAGGGCCTAAGATCGCATGTTGTCTTGATCCTTTTGGTCGTGCTGGCTTGAAAGTGTACATCTTTGCGAGGGAAGCCTCTCGTTCTTTGAGGGATGAAAAGGTTAAATATCTGGTAAACTTCTCACAAAGCTTTTGCCATGTTTTACAGCTGTTGATCAGGGAACATTTTTGCCTCGTGCTGCTGCTCTGATATCGAACCTGCTCGGCATTGACATTGGCAGCTTTGAAACGGCCTCACTTCCCTTCGACATTATTCATCAAAGAAATATCTCGCTCAAGATGGCTGCTGAGCTTCCTCCAAAACATAATCCAGATCGACCACCGTGTTCAGTTTGGCTTTCTCCAAACTCAAGCTTGCGTGATTGTAGAACAGAGGGTGAAAATGCGACAGACTATACGATTTGTGGCCCTCATTTTTTTTCCCCCTTGAAAAACCGACCAACGACCTCCCCAACAGATGCACCTGGAGGCGTTTGTGGTGCGCCCATTGACAATTCCAATTGGATGTCAAAAAGGAACTGAGAGGCTCCAGACTAATGAATTTGTAAATATGCATTTTCAAATTAGTCTGCTGACGCAAGGCTGTGTCTGATGCACTGGTCTACGATCTGCGCTCCTCATGGCACTTTTATGTGTTACTTTGATGCACATGGGTTTTTAATTACAGTCCTGAAGCAGTACTGTAGATAGAGCCTTTTTTTCATGCCATGTTAATGTGAGATTCCCCATGCCTATGAGCAAGCATACAGAGCCCGGGAATTGATGCAGAAAGAATTGCACGCTGTCCACTGTGGGAAAGGCCTATGCACCATTTTCAAGTGTCAAATGAGTTGGGATTTAATTCTGTCGTCAACCCCTACTTTGTCATAGTGCTTTCATTTTCACCTTTCATTTTTCACTCATCTGGCTTCTGTTTTTTTTGGGGGGGGGAGTAGTTTCGTGTTGCTTTGAAAAAACTCACACATATAAAAGAACTTTGTCGGGAGAGGCGTTGCCACATTGTGCTGATGGGTATTAAAATGGCTCGTCTGAGTAGCTGCCTGTGGAACTTTGATTTAGTCACTTCAAAGTGCCTTTTCATGTGGTGTTCTGTTATTTAGTCTGCCCCCTGTTGAGTTTGGAACAGAGGACAGTCAAAACCAATATGCTGCTGGAGATAAAAGTGGAGAAATAGATAGTGAACAGAATGGGAATAACTGATGATGGCAGGGGAAATATAGTGCAAGAGGCTGCAGATATTGTTAATGCAGTCACTCCTCCAATAAATATTTCATTTGTGTCCACAAGGGGGAGTGGATGGGATCATTCCACTCAGACAATTATACTTCTAGATCATGACAGATGGAATTGGGGGTGGAGGGTTTGCGCAGTGGGCCAGGGTTTCCCCGTTGGTGAGAGGGATTAAAGTAGGCAGGGGGACCCTGAGCTGAGAAAGGGGAGGAGTAAGGAGGGCGCGGGATACAGAGCTAATGGCAGCCAACGCTTGATTGGCTGCGACTGCCAGCCAATGGGTGTAAGAGAAGAATAAAGCGACTCGAATGGTGATTAGAGTCTCTCATCTATTACCAGCTGGGGGAAGGGAATGATGAAACAAGGGTTAATGTGTGTTGAGTGTGTTTGTGGCTTTGTACTGGATGAATGAACAGAGGGAATGAATGAATGTATTAAATGAAAGAGCCTCAGAAGTCTGCTAAACATCACTAAGTGTGTGTGTGTGTGTGTGTGTGTGTGTGTGTGTGTGTGTGTGTTTAAAGCACGATTTCAGTGATTTCAATCATTCATAATAGAAAACATGCAAAAAGTGTTTCAATTTTTTACATTTTATTACAAATCCATTCTCGGTTTTCAGGTGTCACTGTATAGGGTCCTCCTTACTGTGTATGTTTCTTTCTTCATTTCTCAGCTCTTTTCTCTTTTTCTTTATATACACCTGAGTTCTCTCGCCGCCTTCCTCCCTATGTCTTCTTACTCTTCTTTTTGGCGAGGTAGCTGTGGTAGTAGAAGTTACTGAAGAGAGCGATGAGGCTGAGAGAGTAGGCCAGCACAACCATGTTCATGGAGTCAGGGAAGTCACAGTCAGCGAACAGGTTGTAGGCGGTGTGGACGGTGACTATGAAAAACTGGAGCTGGGAGGGGAGACAGGCAGGAGAGGAATGACAGTGTGAGACAAGTGGCGGACTATCTGAGTGGCAAAGAAACACTTCCTCCTACACTGCAGAAGTCATACAAAAAACAAGTTCTCAATGTCAAATAAAGAACATTTGGCACACACTCAGATCAAAACTGAATTCAATATTTACTTTTCGGGAAAAAGTGAAATTGCCAAGGAGGCTGCAAACCATGTCAGAGTATTTCAAACCACAAGTGAAAACCAGTCAACAACTCTGTACTGAGCAACTCAAAAATCTGAGTCTTCTATTCTTTTCTTCTGTGGTTCTCACCATTCCATTAGACTATTTACCGAGGCACCACGTAGACCTTGTACAACATGCTGCAGACAAGACTTAATTACGGCAATGCAAGTAATGCATGACGATTAAAAGTGTGTGACAGAGAGAAAGAAGAGAGATTCATGAGGAACAGCATACTCTTTTATGTTGTAGTGGTTCAAGTGAAAGACGGAGGCAGCCGAAGGCCTGCGTAAAAAGGGTTCTTAGCAGTCTTGCTAGCTGGGCTTCATGTAGCCTACTGTTTGAAAACCACCATCAAGGAGCCTTTCAGCAGCCAACTCAAGTGTCTTTTCTGTTTCTACTATTTCTGAATCTCTTCATCACACAATTTCCTCTCAAATTCTGTGGCATATGGGTTGGCCAACAAAGACTAGCTCAGTAATCGGCTTATAATGAAAAGGTAGCTAACAGCTCTAGCACGACTCTAATTTAGTCATTCGAATATTAGTTTTACATATTACATTGTCAAATGCACAGCCAATGTAATTGTTTCAATCAAATAGTCGCTCATAGAGCCAACGGCTGATGGCTGGCAGTCAATACGCAACACAATTAGCTTGCTATTGCTAAATTGCTAGCTACCATGTGGCCCTTGTCTTGCGGGTTTACGCCATCAGCATTGGTGTTAAAGTAACAGCGAGAACTTTTATAGGAATAAATATCATTTTGGTACAAGGCTAACTGATAAAAGAGGGATTTTGCTCCTAGTTGCTCGTTCATGCTAGCTATTACATAGAAACGACACGTAAAGCTAGCATGAGCAGCCATTACCGCAGCTCAACAGACGGAGACAAGAGGGCATGAGAATTCTGCATGTTGCACGCTGATGACTGGTCAATATCCATATGTTTCACAGAGTCGCTATAGTAGCCTATTCAAGGCCAAGGAAGGGATTAAGTGTATGAATGAACATAAGGGACGTTGAGCATCCATACCACTCCACATACACCTCCCCTTTCAATTTTTCTAATTACCTCTCGAAAATACAAAAGAAATCCTCTCCGTCTCTCTCACACACTCACACACAAATACAATCTTCCCAATCCACTCAAGTATCTCAGCTTCAGTTCACCAAATTGCAAAGCCAACTGTTAATGAAGGCTTAGGGGGGCAGTCTCCTCTAGGTCAGTACAATTATTGTTACATAATGGCAGTCAGTCACCATACTGACCTATATATGTTGCAGCCGTATAGAAAGACAAAAACCCCAGAGGACGCATTGTCTTCTCATCAAGCTATAATTAAAACAGATGGTCCAGTAGTTAGCGAGTAGCATCAGTGCTGCTAATCCATCCAATTATGCCCACGGCTGGTCAGGACAATGGCTTCACGGAGCGCGAGGCCTCATGCTAGGCTCGTCGAAATTAAAGTACTCCAAGCTTTTCCAGCATTCTCAGATAAGGTCGTTGGACACATACCTGAACAGACCTAAGAGGGAAAGACTTGCCAATTTGCACAAGCAGAAATACTGACCAGCTGCAGGGAGGTGAGGTAGCGTTTCCACCAGAGGTACTTGGACACGCTCGGGCCAAAAGCTGCCAGGCCGTAGTACAGATACATCGCCACATGGACCAGGGAGTTGATGAGACCAATCAGGAAAGCTGCGGACGGACACACATGATGAGCATCACGAGGTGTAAAGCATAATGTATCAGCGTGTGTTCTGGGCTGCGTTGGCGGGTACTCACACTGGCCACCGGCCACATATTTAACCCCAGCCCACCAGTTGAAGATCATGGTGCCGTGGTGGTAGACATGGAGGAAGGTCAGCTGACTGTTCTTCTTCCTCAGGATGAAAAATATCTGAAGGACACAAAAACGCACGTAAAGGCAAGTGTAAGACGGTAAGGTATTGCAGCCATGTGTTCTTATACGTGGAGGCACTGCAGGTACAGAAGCACATGCAGAAATAAGCTGCAAATACTTATGTGTGTGTGTTTATAATGTGAAAATAACTTCTTTTCACTTCTGTCATACTCACGGTGTCACTGAGCTCTATAACTTTGGAGAAGTAGAACCACCAGCACACTCTTGCCATCTGTGCGACAGGAAAATGTGTTTGAAAAAGGTTCGAGGTTCAGAATATCTTGGTTATTACGGTGTAGTCTAAAGCCGACAGCCTTGTGAAACAAATGACAGAGTTGAGCTTTATCGTGACATTGTTGCATAATGTATAATGCGGTCAAGAGATTCACCCTCATGGCCAGTGGGCTGCTACTGTAGTCGACTGGCTGGCACCGCAGACTGTATCTGGCCAACCAGGAAGAGGCTGTGAACTGGAAAGACAAAAGCTGCTTTCATCTCTGCTTCGGTTCCTCTCAGTCAGCACTGGGACCTTTCATCCCATTTTGTCAAACTCAGATTGGTACTGAATTAGTGAAATCACTTCCTGTTTCCCTGATGACTCCTACAATGGATAAAGGAAGTAACTATTGTGGTATCATCTGAGATTATGGAGGATTTTTGTCCTTCTACACCTGCAATAAGTGATTCTTTTTTCTTTCTTTTTCTTGGTCACTTTGGAGCAGCAGACACAAGCAGTAAACACAACACTCACATAGAATTACCTCTCAAGTTTATATAGTAAACAAACAGTTGCCTATTTCTACGCCGGGCAGATATGGAGCAGTGTGGAGCTGTGTTTTTTTTGGCCAGCTCTTACAAATGTTCCCACATACAGTGCAGCGGTACCTCATAGAACATGTATGCAGACAGGCAGACCATGGCAAAGTTGTAAACTATCAGGACGGGTTTAAGGTTGACTGGCTGCCTTTTCGCCATCAGCTTTGGCCCCGCCCATATAACGACCAGGTAGCACAGAAAGATGCAGCTGATTGGCACAGGAGAGTAGACCAGCGGCCAGTTGTCTGTCCTCTTGTCTAGGCAGAGAGGAAAGCAAGAGAAAGGCGTACATCAAGCAGAGATTGTGGCATAAATATCTAAGAATATGTCATTGAATGTGTGAGTAATTGCGTTGATGAAGTAAAACTTGCCTCCATTTTCCAGGATCCCTCTGTAGAATAACTGTAATTTCTGCCACACGGTGAGAGCCTGAAAACCCTGAGAGTGATACTCATGAGTGGGAGAAACATTCATGAGCTGGTAAATATAAAACTGAACCAAACACCAGCTTTTGGACAACAATATTTGGAAGTAGTGCAACCCAATATTGAGTGGATTCAATAAAGGAAATGAACTCCAAGCCCAATAACGTACAATCCATTCAAGGAAGCATATTGAGATGCCTCTGACAAGATCAACTGAAACAGAACCTGTATTTTATTTTACTTGATTTAATGAACTACTACTCAGTTTTATAGTGAATTTACACAGCAAAAGCAATTGATGTTGATCATGTTCTCTATCTATCTCTAATGTCTATGTATCACTGTTGTATTCTGCAAACATGTTGTCAAAGACATATCTCCAATACATCAAAAGTTGAATTCAGCTCTGGTCTTGCAACCTCAATCAGGGCCAGTAAGATCCAAAGTCATCTTGAGCATGAATCACAGACCAAATTACAGCTACTTGAGACGACGAAAAAGTATTCTCTGCAATTGGGAGAATATTAGCTGACTTTTTGCAGCTCACTGTTTTTCAAATATTCATCCTTCTGCGAAAACAATCGTACATAGAGAAGAGCACAAATTTGATTAAATCAACCGGAGATAATCTGGATTATAATTCAAGGATTATGTTCGCTAAACCAAACGGTATCTCTTGATGATGGATAATAACTAATAATCCTCTTGATGAATGGCTGCCTAATGTGGACGGCAGGCGGATGATTTTCCATGCATGATAAACAAATGCCAGTGCTGCCATCTAGTGTTTGCAGGTGGGAGCTCTGCACGGGACAGGTCAGTATTTCAAATGAAGATGAGTTTGCATGTGCATTGGGGTGTTTTGTCCGTGGAGCAGCTTTGTTTTGGTCTCTGGTATTCTGTACATGTTTACAAATGTAGGAACGCCAACAGTCTTATTGTGAAATGGGTCAAACAGTACAAATCTAGCAAAGTTTCAGCCTGTCTCTTGACCCTTGGGGAATGATAGACATTCCAACGCAGCCTGGAGGTCACAGAAGTCATCTCCTTGGAGAAGACGTTTAATGGTCAATGGTGTAGTTTTGTATTGTAAAATTAAACTTTTATCTAGCTACTAGAAATGGACATTGTTGTATTACAAATGTATAATGAATATTGTATTGTTGAGCATGAATATTTTTCAATCCAAGTGTTTGTTAAACGTTTCCACCACTGAATGTCAGTGAAAGCACTAATTACCGCGCTGACAGAAGCAGCAGGCCGTGTGGACAGTGCTAAGTGGTTTAGCTTCTCCAGGAGCTTCCTCGCTGGGATTTACAGAGGGAAATCCCCATCATGGCCAGGCTTCTGCGACTCTGCTCAGGTTTATCAAGCAGGTTTAAGACCTACAGCGATGCCTCTTGGATACATAAAGAAACTGAGGCAATCCACATCAATCGTTAACCACAGAATACAATGCTGATATTAAACTATTCTATCTGACAGACACAGAGCCCACATGCAGGTACTGATGGGAAATGAGGACAACCAGTGAACTTCCCGTGGAATTCATTATGTTTGACTGTGAAGAACTGCAAGAACTGAAGCACACTTAAATATCTCAGTTTACATTTTCTTTGTTTGAAGACAGGGTTAGCTGTAGGAAGTGTCCTTACCTTCATTGTGATGGTGGCCGGCCGCGTATTATGTTTTTTCCTCAGCTCTCCTCGGTCAAAGCGAGGCGCATCTCAGCCACGCGTTAAGCAGCACTGAGGTAATCCTCCTGTCCTCTAGGTGTATGTGCCTCTGTGTGTGTGTGACCAGCATGACATATGGCAGTGTTCTTCCTTGATTCTAGCATAGCAGGTCAAGTACTGGGCAATTAATCCCGTCTATCAGAAGTCTACTGTTATACAGAATGCGATTGTGACTATAAAACAACAATTCGGGCTTTCTTATAGTAATCAAAACAGAATCTTGAATTGCGTTATTATGATAATCAGTTCAATTTGGTGTTCTCTGAATTCCTGCCGAAAATATTGGATTTACTCTTTCAATAGAAACTCAATTAAACCATCTGGAAAGATTACGCAAGGGTGAAATATTAAGCAAGGTAAGTAAAGGCAGCATGCTGGTGTGTCACCTCAAAGCAGGAAGGTTCTGGGTTCAAAGCCACTGGTCAGCTGAGGCCTTCCTCGTCAGAATAAGTGAATATAGATAATGGTTGAAAGAAAGGTTTACAAATCCTTAAAGATGCAAAATAGGTAGTCCAAGAATTTTGGTTCAAAACATTAAAAACTGGGAGGCTGTTGAGCCCTGATCCGTTGCCTGCTAGCCCAGGTTCTGCTGCCCATTCTGTGCCACTACAAGCCAGCATTCCCTGCAGGGTACCCTCTGCCCGTGGCCTGAAAAGAACTCTTCCTTCCACAAGCAAAACTTCTCCAACTGCCAGTCCACATCATTATATTTTTTTTGGTCCAAGTGGGAGTTGAACCGGCAACCTTCAAGTCCCCAAGCCAAGTCTGCACGGACTGAGCTACGGCTACGGCTGGTACCTGTTTGTTTGGAGTTTTAAATTGACAGGTGGCAAATTCTAACGTATTTCACCTTAGATGGAATAGTTTGATATTTTGGAAAATATACTCGTTCTCTTTCTTGCCGAGAGTTGGATGAGAATTCATGTCTGTGTGCTAGGTGAAAGTGAAGCTAGGTGAAGCTACAGCCAACGGCTCAGCACTTAGCTTTGCATAAGCTTGGAAAAAAGGGGGCACAGATGGCGTGACTAAGGTCACAAGATCTTCATAATCTCAATAGCTTACTGTATGTATACTGTATCTGGTTTGTTAAATCCTCACAAAAGTCTAAAAAACAACAAGCTTTGGTTTATCCGTGTCATCACCATGAAGTTACCAGGCACACAGAAGAGACTTAAGGAAGTAACTGTTCGCAATCAAGAAATGGCTCAAGCACATAACACAAGTCGTCTCTACACTTCGATTATTTGTATGTAATATAAGTTGTTCATTTGTGAGCTTTAGAGATAGTTGTAGGCAGATTTTGTCAGCTTTGGACAGAGTCAGGCTAGCTCTTTCCCTCGGTTTCCAGTCTTTATGCTAAGCTAAGATAGCCGGCTGTTGGCTATAACATTGTGTTTAGCGTACAGATGTGAGAGTGGCATCGGTCTTCTCATCTAACTCTCAGATTACTCTCTCTAAGGTGAAAGAGGGCAAAATACACTGTCGTCTTCAGTTTCACAGATACAAGTCACAGAAAGAGACACCTTGAAACACACTTATAAAATATATTTTCTTTTAAACGGACAACAATGACCTTGAGGTTCATTCTACATTCAGGTAAATAAGGGATAGCGTGTACAGTAAAATAAAGCAACAATGTTTGAAATCTATAGCAAATATGCAAAACTGATTCAATTGAGCATTGTACGGTATTTTATTCTAGTACACTGTGTCATTCTTCACTACAAGTACAAGTGAAAAATACTGATTTTATTGGATTAATACACTAATTTATGCCACTTCCCAAAAGGCTCGAACACATTCAAGAGAATAAAGGTCAGCACTTGAAACTCTTGAAGCTCTTGTTATATGAACTAGTGGTAGTTGCAGCACAGCGTATCAATACCAGAAGCAGAAGGAAAATGCTTGGAAAGTAATCTGACTGAGGTTCGCTCAGCGGCAGCGTACAACATCCCCAGGCTCTGTGTGGGTGACAATAACAATCAGTCCATCAAATCTCTCCACACACATCTGTCTACAGCCTCCTGCAGGCAGGGTTTATACCATAGACTTCATTAATGGGAGAAGACAGGGCAGGACTGGCCACTGCATCCACACAGAGGAGTGAGGTGTGGCGATGCACAGCAGAGAAACCACAATCTGGTTACTGCTTAAACAGATTCAACTGCTCGGTTAACTGCTGTCTACCTGTGTCTCCTGCCATCAAAGTAAAAAAAAAAAATCACCAACAGTAAAAAGTTAACCTGTCCTAACTACGTGAAGAAGAAAGAAGCAGGAAAAAACACTAGTAATATAACTGACCTCCTAATTACCCACCCCACCATGATGACTGTTGTTGCCAGGCTGCTGCTGATGCTAATGATGATGGGGTTGATGATGATGATGAAGGTGATGATGCTGAGGGTGGTGGGGATGATCACTGGGAGAATGAGGATTCTGAGTTTGATTCTGAATTGTTGCGTGGTGATGTTGGGTATGATTGTGGTGACTGTGTTTTGAATGAGGATGGTGATGAAGATGGCTGTGGTGACCAGCTGTTTCTCTCTCCTCTGGCTCTTCAGTGTCCAACTCAGTTGTTGTCTCATTCTTCATGGTGCCATTCCGGGCAGTAGCCTCAGAAACCTACAGAAACACATCTTATAATATTCTGTTTTTGTAGTTTAAAGCTGAATGAATTGCATTTATTTATTACATTTTAACATATCCAGCAGTCAACCTGATTAATTTAGACGTTAATTTAGACATTTAGATGTTTATGACCAATATTCTCTTCAGTCTGTTTTGGTGTCCACCAACTAATGAAGGAAATATCTGGCTCTTTAGCTGCTGAATGCTCTGCTAGCTAAACTAGCAAGTTGTTAACGTTCTGTGTCTGCTGTTTGGTGTTGGTTGTATTAGTGGGTGTATCACAGCGGTTTGTGTTTGTTTGTTTGTTTGTTTTACGAAAAACAGCTGTCTGTTGCTGCTGAAAAACCAAAACAATGAGCTAAAAGACGCTCAAACACTCAGTTGTAGAGGTGTCACATTTTTGATTTTCGAAATTGAAAAATCAATTGGAATTAGCTTTTAATTTCAATTATCAAAATCAAAAGCAGGATTGGCCAGAATCTTTGCTCTCTACTTCGGCCTACTTGCACACATCTGAATTAAAAAGAGAAAAGAAACACAGCTAGCTTACTGGTATTCTGTCACTCAGACTGTGTGCAGGACTGACGGCTACCAACAAATATCTTCTTTTTCAGAGATCCTTTGTTGATTTGTTAGAGAAAATGGTTTACTTGGGACTTACTTTGAGAAACCAAACTTTCCAACATAGTGATTTTCTATATATACTTGTTTTTTTGTTTTTTTTTATTGAACTCCTCTTTCAGAGCATAAAACCAATGATCTGCTGCAACAGTCCAACAATGGCAGAGCCTTCGGTGCTGGAAAAAAAAAAATGTTTTAACCGAAAATCAAATTGGATCATGAATTTGGAAAACTTTGTAAAATTGTGACACTTCTAGAGCCATTTTCTAGAGGTATGACTTACACTTTCACATGGTCATTTGATCTACTGTAAATTGTATTCTTGATTGGTGCAACTTTAACCCAAAGAGTGTATTTCATTGTATTTATTGTAGTTTGGGTGAGTAATTCATATTCAACACTGAAAATCACATGTATTACATCACAATATGTGTCACTATTTAAAACCCTGTGTGTGTGTGTGTGTGTGTGTGTTTTGTGATTACTCACAGAGCAGTTACAGATGTTTTTCTGATAAGTGGCTCTGACTGCAGCCTCTACGTAGGGGTAATGCAGGAAACTGTAGGGCAGCACTATATGAAAGGTGAGTCGACCACACCTGGAGAACGAAGAAAGAGAGAATAAGCATGCAGATGGAGGTCACTGCAATTTTTTTTATAATAATGGATTCTAGGATGTGATTGAAATACCATTAATTTCAAATACGCCAGGCCCTTTCAAACACTTTCTATTTCTGTATCTCTTATTGTGTGTGACTCAGAACTAATGTGCCTACACGCTGAGATAAATCATAGTGCTTTTAAAAAAGTCTTGTAGAGAGACCACTGTTTTATAGGCCAGAAACTGGAGATTAGAAAAATGTATGAACATAGAGCAAAGTCAAATTTGTGAAATGGGACAATAAAAACTGACAAGACAAGGGTGCCGGGACCAGAGATGAAATGTTGTGCATGTTATATTTGCACTCCAAGCAAAAAAAAAAAATATAAAATACAGAATCTAAAACTTGAAAAGGGGCATGCCTTACCTATCATAGACCAGAAAGTCATCTTTGTCACCATCCAAAGCCTCCCACACATCATCTTGAAGGGGAGCCTGCTGGTACACGGGAACACCAGGGGGCGCTCTTCTCTTCAGCACCCAGTACATGGCTCTGGACTGAGCCTCTCGCTCATTTACTATCATGAAAGACACCTCTGTCAGGTTGCTGCGCGTCAGCTTGCTACGCAGGCCTCCAATCCTACAGAGGGCCAGAAAGAGAGAGAGAACCACTCTTCACTGAAAGTAATACACAATATACCAAAGACATTACAATCCACGACACCAACTGTACTTTTCCTAATGTGACAGCTTAAAATATCTGCTGTGAAAAAGACCTTTTCACATTAACTCTGGCCAAATATTTGTATCTACCCAACATGTTTAAAGTGTTCTTAAACTTGAAAGATCTAGAATATATGAATGTGTGTAAATGACATATGCATAATAAACTACTGCATTTCTCCATAAAGTCGGTTCTCTCACTTGGAGGCCTGCGTGAGACAGAACTGTCAGCTGGCCTTCAGTAGCGCCACCACGACCACGTTTCCCAGCACCTCTTGCATGGGTGCATGTCCCTTTATTGTCCAGTTGGGGGCAAGTTTGCAGATCCTGGAGCCGTCATTGTCCCCCTCCACTATCAGAGAGACTTGTGAGGCCCACAGCAGACCTGGCAGGGCTGTGTACAGCCACAGCGACGAGAGAGAGCGCATTATCCCTCCCCAGCGGGCTGGACTGAGTCTACCTGATAAGAAATAAGTGCAATAATCCATGTTACTTTGACCAGAAGGCACTGTGTATGTACATGTCATACAGGTGCTACATGTAGTCTGAAATTCAACTCAATTCTGAGACATGCATAAAATAAAAAAAAAAATAAAAAAAAAAGATCTTAAACCTGGATTGAGAAAAAAAAAGTTATAAAGTCACTGAAGTTGACTCTCCACAAAACTCACGCTAAAGCCTCTACACTGTAATCAGTCACGACAACATGAATGCAGTCTGCAGTCTACAGTGCACCACATGCAGGCAGATCCAATCACTGACGGGTTTCCCCCCACCCTCAACACAATGGCCCGCCAGTCTGATCCCCAAATAATTAAAAGAGTAAACCCTCATTGTCTTTCTCATCACATGTGGAGATAATCTGCAAAAGAGTTTATTATGGGCTAAACTGCCAACAGACAGAAGAATGTTGGGGGCAAATGGGCAGACAGGCTGGCAGGCAGAGGGACAAAGAGAAGCTGGGACAGCAATGTTGACAGCCTGAGGGACATCCACAAAACTGTACAAACACATGAATGTGCCTTTATTGTTAGCTGATTTGAAAATACTTTAAATTTAGTTATTAAAGCGCAAATGATATCTCAATCAGTACTTCAGTCTCTGGGAAACAACTTCATAGCTCCAGATTTATCAACGTGCATACAACACATCCCCTAAAGAGTAATTTCCTCAGACTGAATCATAATGATATTAAGATCCTAAAAGTGCATTAACAAAGCTTTAGAATGGACTATTTTAAAAATAAGAGTATACAATGAAACTATCCCTCTGACATGAAATTGCGTTATTTTGAAAAGGCAAAAAAAGAATAAAAATAAAAACAATTGGTCAGAAGATTTCGTCATTTACTTTTCAAAATAAGAGACTTAAATGCAAATAAAAATAAATCAAATCAAATCAAATCTGAGAAGGAAAAGAAGGCCTTACCGCTGTGCTCTCTGTCCTGTGACCCACATAGACAGTAAACGCCTGTTGTTTTTAAAGCCCGGGTGGTTGAATGAGCACTCCCCCAAATCAAACAGAGAGAGAGATAGAGAGAAAGAACTGCTATCTGTTCACGAACTTAGTGTGCAGTCTCAGACACATCAATCAAATCATTTAATTGGACTGCACTGGAGTTTTAAATGTGTACAAGTTGCAAGGATTTTGATATAAAAGTATCTACGTCACTAGTGGAAAATATAGCCACAATGGTGAGCCATTCTTGATACAAATTGTTTTTCCTTTCTTGTTGTATCTCAACACCTGAAATGTATTGTGTTTTCTGTGGAGTTATTAGCAGCTCCTCGCATCCTTTTGAAAATAAATCTGCAAAGTAACTAGAAACTTAAGTTATCAAATAAATGTAGGGGAGTAAAAAGTACAATATTTGCCTTCAAAATGTAGTGGAGCGGAGTTATAAAGCTGTAAATGTACTAAGTTGCATTCCATCACTGACCCTCCTGTGACTTGGTTAATACTCAACATTAATTTTGAATATAAACTTGAATCTGAATCTGAAAATAAAATCAGTGTAACTTCTTTTTAATGTAATCGGTCACTTCTTCAGAGGTGAGCAGTGTTTCCGTCAAGGTGCACACACACATAACTTCATGTTCTTAGCCATGCCAGCAGCTAGCTCTGGGGTTGGTCAGTCACTCTGCTGGTCAGCTGGTCCACCATGTTGGTCCAGACTGAAATATCGGTGCAACTATTGGGAGGATTGCCATTATATTTAGTACAGATGTCCATGGCCCAATAATTGGTTTGAGCAAAACTAATGACATTCCCATTCCACCCTACCTCAGCTGTACATTGTTTAGCTTTAATTAGCAAACAGTAGCATGCTAACACACTAAATTAAGATGTTCAGCATAGTATACCTGCTTAACAGCAGCATATTAGCGTTGCCACTGTGCATGTTTCAACATGCTGACATTAGCATTTAGCTCAAAGCAGCAAAAGCTATATACTTTTAACTTTTTGTATATGATATTGATCTCATTACTGAGCAATATTTATTTTACTATGTGTGATCTGGTGTTTTGACTGTGCAGAGGTGAATGTCAGCCTACGACAAACAAAGCCATGGTACATTTTTGTGAGAGGCCAAAATCAATGGTACTCAACACAAGAAGGTCAGAGTAACAGACTCACTGCTTGCTTTAGAGTTGTACTGTCGGTCAAAGAAACAGATGCAAACTGCAGTCATGTACCGTAAAGCTTCAGTACTTAAACGCCTCTGTCTTTCTTCTCAAACCCATAAGTAACATTTGTCCCATGTACCTAAATGTTGTCTTCATGTTGCAGTTCAGCTTAGGTAACAAACCACATGCAAAACAAATATCTAATCTCTCATGTGAGTGATTTGTTCAAAGTCCGACCTGAGCCAAAAAAAAAAAATGAGTTTTTGTTTGATGCCAACTAAAGATAACATGATCAGAAGCTGCATACACCACCTGATAGACCAGTTACTACAGTGGAGTTTAGAGAGACTTGGTAGTCGTTAGCTTTCATTTCAATTCTAATGTACAGTAGAGTTGGCAAC
This sequence comes from Spondyliosoma cantharus, assembly GCA_900302685.1. NCBI lineage: Eukaryota > Metazoa > Chordata > Actinopteri > Spariformes > Sparidae > Spondyliosoma > Spondyliosoma cantharus. The sequence continues at coordinate 15,871 of OMLP01015864.1, forward strand.
TCCTGTATTTGTTACAGTGAGTTGCCTGACACGCATTGTAGACCAACATTATGCCTTTAGACACACACACACACACACACACACTCACACGCACAGACACACACGCACATACGCACACACGCACACACACACACACACACACACCGAGAACAATAGAGATAATTCTTTATAATCACTTCATTTTCTCACAGTGCCGTGTGTTGATAGCAAATGTCACGTGACTAACTATGAGTAGGCTGAGCTCTCCTTTCAAAGACAACCCTATCTCTGTTAAACAGGTCAATAGAACATATTTCAGACTGACACAAAAGCAAAGATGTTTCACTTCGAACTGTCAAACAAAATATGTTCAGTAATTAAGTAATAAAGTAATGATGAATATTAAATGTTTTCATAAGAAGCTCTTTAGAGGGTAAATGTGAATCTGACATACTGAGAACATCATTTCTTAACAAGTGACATGATGGAAAATCTGACATGAATACCTTCATGAATATTCAACTCATGTAGCGTTCACTGGATTTTCATACCTGTCATACACATAGTGTTTCCTCAACTACCTTTAAGAGGCTAATAAAGAGAATTAAGCTCTCTGTGTTTCTATTTAGTTGTCTGAAAGCAATTACCTTGTTATATAAATGTTGAGCTGTGTAGTAACATTATCCTAAATGTTTCTAACAATGTTAAAACCCAGAGAAATCCCCAAATATACTCGAGGTTACGGTGGTTTAATCTGGTCCCCTGTTGCTCTGACTTCTGGGAGAGAGTCAGGGAGTGAGCGAGGAAGTCAGATGGCCCACAAGTGGATCTTATGAAACTAATTATGTGGCTTCTGAAGGTAACAGATGGGGCTTCAATGCAAAGGGGTCGCATCACTTTTCATTTTTTCAATTTTTTCAATTATTGAAAGCAAGTTGTTTGAGTATTTTGTCTGCATCCTCCTCCTCCATGCCAGGCAAAAGGTTGCATCTGGCATAGCCATGATACCCCAAAATCAGCTCCTTCTCCACGACAGACACAAAGCGATGTTTAACTAGAACTGTGTTTCCTGGCATTGGTTAGTTGGTTGTTAGTTGTTGGTGTTTTCCATTCTGTTCTTTCTGCTTCCTCCGATCCTTGCTCCCTCATCCTCCACCCAGTGACCCAGAGATCCACCAAGGTTGTCATTAATCATCCAGGATGTTCCTCTCACTTTAGTTGGTGGAAGAGAGAGGAACCACACCTGGATCCTATTAGACACTTCCTTGGTCACAGTGCTGTTACTGATCGATCAGCTGTAGATGTTGACATTTTAATATTAATGTTGCTAAACACGTGGCTCTAATGTTTTTCATATTTCTTCTTTAAATTACAGTGATTCAGTGTGTGTGTGTGTGTGTGTGTGTGTAATCCAAATCAAAAATCAATCTTAAAAACACTGCTGCTTTGTCCATTTTCTCTTCTTCAGCCAAAATGTTTCTCTTCGTCTTCTGTTCTCAATGAATCTTGCGATCCAAATATTTGTCTTATTATTAATTCTGTAATATCATTCTGGCTCTAAACAGTCAGCTATGACACTTTAAAACATTTATCTTTGTTTTGCACATCTGGGGCCTGTATCACACAGGCAATAAAGTCTGGATCTCTTTGTGTGATCTGGTCTCACTGAGTCTACAGCAGATGTACTGATACAATGAGCTTCAATGACCTCAATATTTCTAAAATGATCACAGCCCTCTGTTGAATAAATTCATGACAAACTGTACCAGGAGGCGGCCTTCATATTTAAGTATACCATGTTGAGCAGCATGACATTTTTAGATCAATGTGTCATACCCTGCTCCCTCAGTTCAGCAGCTAGTATGCCCAGCCCCTCAAATGTTGACCTCACTGTAGAGGAACAGTCAGTTCCCACTTAGCCTGGGAACTCTGCAAAATGTCCAGCCAAAATGTACATGGATAATAACATATTCTGTGCATTGCAGGGGTTGTTAAGTTAGATAAAGTAATGCAGACATGACCTGTGAGCACTCTTAGACCTTAAAATCGTTATTTTAAAATAATAATTAAGGTTTAAAAAATGAACTAGCTGTGGGCTGGTGTGTAATACAGTATTGTTCTCTCTCCTCCTCTTTCCAAACAATGTTAGTTTCAGTTTAAAGAAACACACAGTTCCGGAAAACTAGGCAAAGTGGAGCAGGGTATTTTTTATTTTTTTTAATTTATCCATATAGAGGATGAACCAAGTGATCTTAATAACAACATGGCCTTTCCTCTGGCACCACCCTCAGGACAAACTTTACATTTCACGTCAAGTCATATTAAAAAAGAAATGCTGCTTATCTATCCAACACAATTTCTTTTAAATTGTTGTACATGTGTGAAGAATTTTTTCATGTCCTACAAACTCAAAGATATAACACTTCATTACTTGCAATAGCACATGTATAACATCCCACTGTGAACAGCGTCCTGTGTACGACAGCTCTGATTTACATATCACACACAGTAGTAGCATGAACCTTACAGTTAAAATCGTGTTATTTGAAGATTTCTAAATTCTAAATCCTGCAACCCTTTGTTGATTATTGTTTGATATTTATATCAATCTGTTATTATAAATTCTCAAGTGCTTCTAAACTGTGTGATGTGATATTCTTATCAAAAGTCTGGAACAGGGACTGTCAAAACAGTCGAGTTTAGAAAGTCGAGCGCTCAAGGTGCTTCTGTGACTCCAGTGGACTGCTGTGGAGCTGGAGCTTCCTCACATTAATTTAATAATCACACCAACTCCAGAAGTACTAAACACCTGGGAAGAGTCCAGACCTGTATCAAAAGCAATCCATGACTGCAGTTTATGTGTTACTGTGATCGACATGCAGGGCAGAAATACATGTACTTTGCCTTTAGATGTAGTAAAACGTCTTCCTCTCACACACATTTACACACAATGAACAACACAGGTAATTCTTCACAATAACTTTTATTTTCTCACGGAGCTATGTGTTTGATGTTGAATGTCACATGACTTACTGTGACTAGCCTGAGCTCTTTTTTCGATACCCTTTGTCGTGAATACAAATCGACAGAGACGTATTCCAAGCAAATTTACAATCTACCTAGTGTAGATTTACACTACCAGCAGTTATTTAACAGAGAAGGGTTTGCTTTTATATCCTTACTGATGACATACAGCTCTAAGGGTGTGCTCTCTAATAAATTCTATCATTTGTTACTGATAGAAGATTTTGTAACACTCCGGAGAAAAAAAAAAAAAAAAAAAAAAAAAAAAAAAAGTTTC